>MU795014.1:0-87852 GCA_027886305.1 Lentinula aff. lateritia | reverse complement strand
TCGCTACACATACCCATTCCTTCTAGTCTCTCCTTATTGTCTTTTACTTTACCCTGCAGGTACTACACGTATAGCTCCTAGTAGTTAGTCTGGCGTTCCGCACCGATGTGCCGATCCGTAGATATAAATACTGCCTGTACGATACTGTAGTTCCTCAGTTTAATTATCAACTTAGATTCTTCTCTCCAACTGAGTTCATCCTCTCTTGCCTATAAGTCCTCAGGCTTGTCGCCTTGAAGTACTTCTTACTCTGACCTTAGGACTTACAAGTTCTTTGGTTTGCTCCCCGTCGTTGGCGTTACCGCCATTCCGACTTGGCTGCTCCTGGTTCACACTTTCTCTATTCTCATTCTCCGAGGACTAATGGCATAATGGCGGTGTTGTTAATAACTTCACTACTGTCCCACTCGACCCTCCGCACTTAGACACCTTGTGGCCTCTGGCACGGTTACACGGTGTAAATGATCTTAACACACTCCCAGTGTGTACTACAGGCCAATACTCAGCTTCGGACCTCGGAATTATTCCGGGCCATTTTCCGGCCCATATCCGACCCCTCAGAACCTCTATAGTTGTTGACCTGTAGGCACAGTCTTGTCATGTACCATGTATAGACATGTATCATTTTTGCATAAATAGAACTACAAAGCCTACTTTCATATAAGGCCCATTGGCAATTTGTAGCACTAAAGTGGTAACCCAAGCAAGGTTTGTGTCGGGACAACTAGTAACTAGATGTCCATATCATAACTTCATAAATGTACTTTCATGTACATCGGCACAATTCTCTGCTGGCCATCTCTATTCGCTGCCAGTTGTATCATAAGGTGCCTCGTATGCTATCGGAGGATGTGAGTATACATGACCATAACCCCACACAAACTCATCTAATATTTAACTGTCTTTCTTTTCCTACCCCTCGTAGCAATGCTCTACATCCCCTGTATCTCCTATCCATCCGAATGGTTTTCACTAACGACGTAGTTTCCGCTGGAACAGCAGTGAGAGGCAACCTCCTACCTCCTCTCTCGCAGGCTACCTTCGAATTCTTTTACAAGATTCCCCCCAAGCTCTCATCATTAGCCATTCAGGAAAGATTTCCGATGTCAACATCATTGAATGACATAGACAGTAAATCGGGAAATCATTGGAGCGAAAAAGTTCAACAGTCTAGTTCAACGATGTATAGTCCACATCATGTGTGTAGCAGGTAAATACCGTACGAGTCTGTCCACCTTAGTCCGATCATTCGAATATCCAGAATAATACAAACGTCCAAATTAATGCCACACCCGAGCCCAAAACGATGCTCCGTCGACCAAAAATGGTCATAGACCCGGAAGAGGATTTTTGACTAGAAGAGCTCGAGGAGTCCAGGAACACCACTGAAAGACTAGGTCCTGGAGCAGTGATATTGCAGCCATTCGAACAATCCACATTCTGGTTTGCATACGCCCAGCCATTGGATGTATTGGCAGAAATTGGTTTGCCATCTCCAGCACCGAGGTATGTCTGCTCACCCCATGCGATGTCGTACTTTTCAGTGATACTTGATGCCGACAGGTACTTCACCGTAGCATTCGTTGGATTCGTTGCTTTGATTCCACTGGGGAGTCTGAACTCTATCGGATCGGTTCCGTAATTAAACAGAACAATCCTGTTTAATGACGAATTGGTAGCGTCGTACACTGCATATCCTCCAATCGTTGCGTTGACATCAGTTGACACATTGAGGTCATTGACAATGATGCCGTTCGAGGAAGCAAGAATTTCAGCAGTAGCGATGAGCGCATAAAACGGGGGATCAGTAGTCCAAGAGCCTGTGTTAATCTTGGAGACGTTTGGCGGAGTGACGAGATTGTAAGAAATGCCCTAAGATAAAGTTGAGACTGTTCACTAGGTGAATGGCACAATAGCGCGACTAACCTGCTCTCTAGTGTGAATATACGCAGCAGTGTAGCCGACAGAAGCTAACTGTAGGGCATAGTCAATGGACCAAAGCGCACCGACAGCGAATGTGTCCGAGATTCCGGGGATACCTCCACATGATGCGCTGTTGAATTCACTCATCAGCATACGAGGAGCGCCTCCGGTGGTGTTACCAGTAATGATATCGATTCCAGGTTTTTGCCACGCCGCCAGATCGACGACTTGGTGTTAAACTCTCAGCTGCATGACGCCAGTGACGCGGAAGATAACTCACGATTACCGTGTTGGGTGTAGTAAACAAGCTGGTACTGATAAGACCCAAAGCAATTATTTTGAGGATAATGTTGCAGCCTGTGTTAATCTTAGGTCTGCTCCTCATGCTCATTTCGATAAAGCAACGTACGTGATGTACTTTAGGACGTTAGTGAAATTCGATAGATATCCTTGGTCTAGTAATGTTGCTAAATCCTGCATACTTCGATGGGCTATCATGCCATAAAGATCAACGAACGACGTACCCAGTCGCAACAGACGGTCGGTCCCGCCACGTTATGACCGTTCGTTAGGTCACCAGCAGTAGTATTGCTGATATCATGAAGAGCAGCGGAGTATTCCTACGTAACTCTGCTGAGTTGGCTGTAGCTGGGTAGGCGGAGGATACTCACCCCAATGTAGTCATCGACCGTGTAGTTAGCAACATTTGGTCGTTGGTCGTGTACAGTATAGAGATCCGGTTCCTGATGGGAGTGTTGAGTGGAGATTACGCGCGCGCGAACAAGACGAGCATACGTTGCCCAGAAGCATTGCATCCAAATGACTTCCCAAGAATTTTGTCGCATCGCCCGCAATAACCGAATCCGTATTGGTTGTATTGATGGTCAATCCTAAGACGAAGGATTGAGATTTTCCCCAACGTGTGTAGTGACTGGTGGGACGAGCAGACCTATCAGATACTGGACGCCATTTACTTCCTCGGAGACCTTTTCCATCACTTGCCACAGCATAGGCCCATAATTGACGGGTTGACTATTTGAATTAGCATCAGGATCGGTAAGGATGAGCATGGGTGAGGCCTGCGTTGGCACATAGGTCGAGACGTCCCCAGAGTTGCCTCCGACTCGAATACGGACATCATTCGAGCCGGTGCGAGACCGAATTTGATTAAGATAATTCAGCATTGCTTGAGGTATCGTATCCGTATCGTTTCCAACTAAACCATTCCAATTGAATGAGTGCCGAGATCAAACAAAAGGAAACAACTTACAGTATTCGTTCATGAAACTAAGCTCGAAACTGATGCCGAAAAAATTAGATGCAACGACATTTTGTGACGAAGGAGATGAGGGTACAACGAGTTGAACGTCTGCAGTGACAGCAAAACGAGGCGCCAAAACCGCTGCTACGAACAATGCGAAGAAGAGGTGAAGCATCGTGCTGAACAAAAGAGCAAACTTGAAACAGGGGACAGAAACAAGCCGCGTTTTTTACTTCCTCAAAAGTAGAATTGGTAGTCAAAAATCCTTCCGATCCGAGAAACCCTTTCACGTTAGATCTTCGCGCCCAGCTCTTCTTGATGGTGTCCAGAGACTGCCCAAATAGTGCCAAGCAATCAAGCGGAAGGGGTATGAACGGGGTAAGGAGAAAGGATACCAAGCAGAAGGACATGTGGCGCAAGTTGACTCCGCGGACTTCCCCTTTGGAAATTATCCTCGAGTTGTTGGATCCTCGGGGAACGAACATTGCACGTGGTAGGATATCATTGAAAATTGAGCACAGAAAATACTAGCGCGTATATGGTACATGGTATGGCTTGTAAGTAATTGTATGCTCTAGATTGTAAACCATGTCCAAAAATTTAAAAGGCCCGAACGTGGAAGTACTTAGGATTATGATATAGATAAGAGTGTGTGAGTCTGTCTCTTTTGGTTTTCTTTTCGGTGTCATAATGACCAGACCTTCACGGTAGAATCGCGTCCGCCAGTGACTAGGTAGCGATCCATGTACCGCAGTTTCTCAACAGGGCTTGTATGTCCGTTGGTCAAGAGCGTCGAGTGCTGCATACTAGTACGGTTGTAGATCTGAAGAAACATGATAAGCCAAAAACTTTGGGACCGCATCCAGAGGAGACAAACCTTTACGCCATTCTCGCTAGTAGCTGCTATGACTTTACGAGTATCGAATTGTAATGCGGTGACTGGGTGGTCGTATTTGAGAGTTTCGAACACGCCTCCAGTACGAACATCCCAGATTTGAATCGTCTTGTCCAAACTTCCACTAGCGATATGTACTTCGTCAAACTGGAGGCATGTCACAGGTGCAGAATGTCCAGCTAATGTTCGATGTGCCTGTCCAGTACGCACTATGAAGAGACATGATTCTATCAACAACGTCGCGATAAGCCCAAGTCGAGTAGACTTACTGTCCCACATTCGTACAGCACCGTCACCACTACCACTCACGAGTCCATAACCCCAGAACTGAACAGCACCAACGTAGTCTTCATACATATCCCAGCTCCCATCTGCACGAGGAGGCATCGGGAAAGCAAAGGTGCCTACAGAAGCAGCGGCACCGGCAAAAAGGTTATTTGCCAACGTACTCGATGTCGGATGCGCTATCGCCCACAAGATGTCCATTGTCATGATGCATTGACCGGTCGTCAGATCCCATTGCCTGAGCGTCTTATCTGACGCGCCAGTGACCTAACAAACAAATATTGAATGCTAACATTAGAGCCATAATGGACCAACACACCAGGCAATTATCCTCGAAGAACAACGTAGTCACTGTCTTTGTGTGTCCTTCCAGTACACGAAGACAAGCCACATCCTCTTTTTGCTCCTTTTCCATCCCATTCCTGATTCCATTCGGCTTGATTCCTTCCTCATTGCTATCTTCTTCCGCGACATCGCTCAAACTGACTATCTCACCCTCGTCTCCCCACCCATCACTTCCGTCAGCATCCACAAGTCGAAGATCCCATAATCTGACTGAACAATCTTCACTACCTGTCACGCAGACAGTATCTTCAACCTGGATGCACTTGACAGTCCCAATATGACCGCGTAAACGACCGGACTCTGTTCCAGAGAGTAGATCCCAAACGATGGGCTGAGAGTCTTCTACGGATGCGCTGACGAGAGTTCCGTACGGTTCTGAGAAATCAAGGGTGCTTATTGGTGCTGTGTGACTGTCTAGAGTCTAAGAGAAAATTAGAAGTTAGAAGAAATTATGAACGGGAAGAACATACCATGAAAGCTACACCGGGAGGTAGCTCGTCGTGTTCAGAGGGTAAGAACGCAGGCCCTGTCGTTTTATTCAGTTCGTTTGCTCGCGATAGGCAACAAGCAGCTTACCTTTTCGTCTTCTAGAACTGTGCAATATCTGGAACGATTGGGACATTCGAGCCAGGCCTGACTGTTCAAACTCTAAACGCTCCTTGACGCCCTGTACTGTAAGAGTCATAAATTAATGATAACGCGCTTTCACTACTGAAAGATACTCACACTCGTCGTCAAGTTCCAACTCGTCTTCCTGAAGTTTAATGAGGTCTTGTTCAAGTTTCGTTCGTATGTCGTCCAATGCTTCAATTTTGTGGGTGATCTCCATGATTTCATTGTTGACCAAGCTCTGCGAGGAATGAGCCTGAGAAGTAATATTGACAATCAGCACAAACACACCCGCTTGATATTTATGTTCTCCTTATCGCGAAGAATCTCCTTCCTTTGACGCGTAAGCTCGTCCTTCCCAAGCATCTTTGTAGCACTCAAACTTTCCCTTCCTCTTCTCTTTCCCTTTCTGAGCGTCGCATCCAACCGAGGCACCATTACCACATCATCTTCACTGGTTACACTTTGTCCCTCGTGGTCATCTTCGTCCGCAAGCAGGCCTCTGGCGTTCATCCCAAGCCTCTTCAGGCCAATATGCGGCGCATCTACGCTTCGCATCTGTCTTCTCCGAGACTTGCTTTGCTCCGCACTGGGAATAGTCGCGTTGAATCCCCGCAGCAGACTGACGTTAGAAGCGACTCCGTCTGGTTCCGGTACTTCGACATGCAGAAGCTGCTCCGTTGCCTCGACAATTTCAAGATCGCGTGAAGTGACTCGCCGTGTTCCAAGACCAAGTCGTAGAGGCGCACGACCCAGTGTAGCGAAGTCCATCCGTGAGCGAGACATTGAGGAGTTAACAATCCGTTCACGAGGCTGTTTGGATGAGACTGTAGAAGCCGCCTTCATCATCCTGGGAGTCATTATGACTGGCGCTACTATTGATAATTGAAAGGCAGCGGGAAAATTAGGATTATTCGAGGAAGACAGAAGTGCACGCACAGCCTGATATTATGCTTGAAGACTCGTTTTTTCTATGTGAAAAGGGCGTCATTATTGCGTTCTGTATGAACTGTAGCTTGCTGGATCCTGCCAGTGAATTTGAGGTATTAAGTGAATCCAAAACATTCCGACCATTTCGTTTTGGTTCATCTCGCAATGAGCCAGGCGGATCTGAAGGCATAAAAGAGAATGGTGAAAGTTAAGTCGCACTGTCGAAGGACAATGAAGGCCAAAAACAGGTTGAAGTCGTAAAGACACGAACACGGAAAAGCGCTATTACTTCACGCCGTTCTCTCACGTGTTTGTCTGCTGAGTATACAAATTCGGTGCACAGAAGCCGAACGACTATTATACAGATGCTGCATACATAGAACAGATAAAGTATTCTACCTGCTCACTACACGTTCGCAGAAGACCCAAAGTCAATGACGAGGCCCACTCCAAACCGGCGAAGGTCATACTCTCGTCGAAGGAGGGGAAGAGGTGGAGTGCCGATAACAGGCATTGGATCTGAGATATTCCGTGTAGTGCCCAATTCAACTAGAGGAGAAGCATGTTTAGGATCTGCCGAACCCTTGGAACTTAGTAAGGACCAAAAGCCTTGCGCTATAGACTTCGCGTTCGCATACACTGTCGGGGAAGGCTGCGCTGACTGTGTGTCGTTGTCAGGCACCTGGAATTCAAGTTGCTTGATTTTCTCTTCAATCTTAACTTGGCGTTCTAGAGCATCTTTAAGTTTCTCCACGCTCATTCTCTCCCACAGAGACGTGTTGAAAGGCTCGAAGAAGCCAGCTGTGGATAAATCACACCAGCAACGATCCGCTGGTTGGATCATAGAAGGCAGAGGATTAGAGTAGGAGGGTGATAACGTCGAGGTGAGCCCCTCGCGGAAGGTCGTAATGTTTTCCGCCCAAGGTACTGAAAGTGGGGCATCTAGTGGAATTGGTGACCAGTAGCACGTTGAAACGAACAACGTGCTCAGTAGTATGATGCAGTAGAAGCTACTCAGCAAAAATTAGTACTCTCTGAGTGTTCCTATTAGAAAAATACCAGAGAAAATATTCTGACCAGGGTTTAGCATGCATAGTCAACGTGAACAGGAAGAGCAGCAGAAAGATGGGCGGAGCCGTTGGTAGCGGTAAAAGGATGAGGGGAAGGTACCATCTTGTGCACCTAATGAATAGAAGCTGGGAGCGTGAACAAGAAAATAAATTCACCAGTTGAAGGGTTTACTTACCACATTACTTTGTCGTTGTCAGGTCGTTGTAGAGGTCAAAGCGAGTAGTAATCGATTACATCAGCATGTTCGAGAGACTTCGAGAAAAAAAGCTCCGCGTCAAAACTGAATATTCTTTTCCTGACCATCACCACCGTCATTCTTTATGATGCCTCAACATCCTGAACTCTTATGGGCCCAGCGCAGCTCAAAGACGACTCCCGACAAAGTGCGTGCTCTGTTTTTGCGATTAGCTCGCGATCTACAACTACTGACGCGTCTTTTTATCTTTCTTTTTGTCTAGAATGTCATCTACCTCACTGTGAACCTTCCTGATATCAAAGAATCTTCGCTGAAATTTGGCCTCAGCGAAACATCCCTTCAATTCAGTGCAACGGCTGGAGAGTCAGTACTTCGCCTTGTCTTTTTCCGCATCTTTTCTTGATCTCACGTCGATCGTGCTTTTTTTTTGAAAAAACAATCAGTTCGGCAAAAGGTATCGATGAAAAGGAATACTCTTTTGAGCTCGACTTTTTCAAAGAGATCAATGCCACGGTATTTTTTTCGTACATTTTGGCTTTGCAAAGGAGAAACTGAGATTTGGTGCATGCAGGAATCAACAAAGCGTCTGAATTCGCGATCTCTATATCTTGTTTTGCGCAAAAAGGATATGGAAGAAGAATATTGGCCTCGTCTTACAAAAGAAAAAGTCAGGAACTCGCACGTAAAGACTGATTTCAGCAAATGGGTAGATGAGGACGAGCAAGATGGCGAAGCGGCTGCTAACGATGACGATGACATGTCGGGCATGGGTGGGATGCCTGGAATGGGTGGGATGCCTGGAATGGGTGGTATGCCCGGAATGGGTGGTATGCCCGGAATGGGCGGGATGCCTGGAATGGGTGGTCTGGGTGGTATGCCAGGTATGGAAGGCATGGACTTTGAAAAGGTAAGGTTATGTGCTCTTCATCGTTATCATTCCGTTGTCCAGTTATCTGACACAGCAATATTTCCAGATGATGGCAGAAATGGGTTCTGCGAGTGGTGGCGGTGCCGGACCTTCTGGAATTGACGATGATGGTGATGATTCTGATGATGATGGCCCTCCACCTCTCGAGGATGCCGAAGCAGCCAAGTAGACGAACATTAACAGTGCCTCGAACATCTTGCTTGATACCGAAATGCTTGTATTTGGATTTGTATATAAAGTGGCACAACTTGACAATGGGAGTTCAAATGTTCAACAGCTATCAATTTGTTCATTAATGAATCAGGACTGCCCCAACTCAGGTACAAATGGCTTTTCTAGAGAAAAGCTCTAGACCGGTGATTCAAGCAACCAACGCAATCCTACAAGCCAATACATATGTACAAATTCATACAACTCCTCACTTCAGTCTAGTTCTCATCGAGAACATGATATAAATATGTCATGAATTTTGAAGCCTACACTTGTCCTCAACGATCGATCTCAACAGCAGAAATAGCGCCACTCAAAACGCGGTAACTTCTACAGACGGAAAATCGACCTTTTGCCTTTGCCGTTGCCAGCTTGGGCAACAGCAGCTTGACCTTGCGCCTGAGACCCCTGGTTCTTGTTCTGACCTTGTCCCTTGGCGACTTCGGCTGCTGCTGCGGCCCCCGTAGCAGTACCAGCGACAGTCGAATTAGAGGCGCCAGCAGCAGCAGTTGCATTGGACTACGTCAGAAACAATACCATTAGTCAAGTCTCATAGTATTCAAAAAGAAACATACTCACAGCAGTTGCGCCATCTCCAGATGCAGTGAACTGTGGAATTTAAAAGACTTCTCAGAAAGATGTTTCGATGATGCATAGTGAAAGAGAACATACGTAAACACAGTCATCAAGAGAACCATGTTGAGCAATAGGCACGATTACAGGCTGGTGGTTCGACGAAGAATTAATGGAGCACAGACGGTATGCACCAGCAGGAACACCCGATGTAACATCAGCAGTCACCGCACCGTTCACAGCAGCTGTATTGACACCTTTGAAGAACGCGAACTGTTGAGGGTTAGTCGGTGTGGTCTGAGCCAAATCCGACAACGCCTCGATGACGACGTGAGTGTGGCCAATGATCTGGCCTTGTGCACTGAGCTGTTGAGGAGCAGCAAAGTAATTCTCGTTCGCGTTGACAAAGTTACCAGTGTCGAGGTTGTTGATGTTCATCGTGATTGTGAACTCGGTATCAGCAGCAATGGTGGCTCCGTTGGCTGGGTTCACGAACTTGGCAGAAGGCATATTCTGAACGGAAGGGATGGTACCAATGGGCGCAGGATTACAAGAGCCTGTCGTAGTTTGCAGACCGTTGGTGATAGGGAGATCGCCCTGGGTAAGACAGTAGTTGATGAAGTTGTTGTTGGATGTTAGTGATGCAACCTGACCAGCTTCCTGGACGTCTGGAGGTTTCAAATTTTATAAGAATATTCAATCTTACAAGTATTTAGAGCATAACTTACCTTGACCGTTGTTTAGGAATCCAGTTGCGATCACACGGGGATCGAGAGTGAGCGATGCCTGAGCATCAGCGTTGTTCTCAGTGGCATTGGTCGTAATGTCGGAAGAGGAGAGCAAGCCGATGGCGGTCACTGTGCTCGTGGAACCCGTACTACCAATCGAGGTGCTATTAGATGTGGTAGTGGCGCTACCGGATGCAGAGTTGTTTATGGCACCCGTGCTCTTAGATGTGTTATTGGATGCTGCTGCAGCGCTACCAGACCCAGAGTTGTCCGTGGTGCTGCCAGCTGTAGTGCTCGCAGAACTACTGGACGTGGCGCTAGACGTCGATGAAGAATCAGCAGCAGTCGTACCGCTAGAGCTGCTAGACGCCGAAACTGTTGCCCCAGTCTGCATGAGTTCATCAGACGCCTGCTATACAAGAACTCATAGACTAATTAATTCATGCACTCACAGCAGCGAGACGATTATCTAGATCCAATTGAGTCGTACAAGTAGTAAGTGTTCCAGTACTCGGACTATCCAAAGGAATAGCTGCACATCTACATTTAGTGTACGGTCAGTATGCAAACAGATGAAGACCTCGGCTCGATACATACATGGTACCAGTAGCACAAGATTGCAGGACAAATTTTCCATTTACACACTGAGCGAACTTGCCGGTAACACAGGAATTTTCGCCACTTGTGCAGGAGGAAGTTGCGGGCAATGCTGAGAGGAAGTTCTGATTCAGGACTCCGAGCGGAAACGGTCAAAAAGTTAATACTGACTCTTGTACTGGGCGCTAAATACTCATAGTCAGCAAAAGAATTCATACAGTTTCACCACTTACTTCAGAGAAATAGCATCTTGACCATTTTGCAAAGCAACGGCATCACGGCGCATCGGACGCGCGGAAACGGCTATACCGAGCGAGAGGACAAGGAAGGCGGCCCGCATTTCGAATGAGTTGTTGGGGAGCGTAAATAATGACAGTAGTCAAATGAAGGACACGACGTCAATTCTTCCTTGGAGGTCAAATATTCTGCAAAAAAAACAAGCCACAGGCTTTCGATCTCGGATCGACAGAAAGGGAAACACTTATGAACGAGTGAAGAGAAAGATACTTGATGGGCTCTGATACATCGGTCTTGACGTCCTTCTTATGGTTAAAATCCTGTTTGTATGCACATGCAGAAGGACTTTCATTTGATTAAAACAATAACAACCATCGCTTTGGATGGAACTTTGAACGTTTCAGCAAAAATCAGAACGAAATCGAAGACACTGCTCGTGATACAATTAGATTGTTCGACATCGTGATGGACCAGGATGTACCTCACACAAAATGCCACAATCTAGACAGGTCCTGTTAAACACAATCACTTGAATACTCATGGAATGACAACGTACCATGTAGCCACAATCGTCTATCGTACTATCTTCACAGTACCTTCCCGTAAGAATTATTTGTTGACAAGGCGTTGTAGAGAGAAATGCCGATCGACGGCTGTTGACGGACCCAGGCTTAAGCTGCAATTTTGACTCGAAGGCAAGAAGCCAATCACACGGCAGCGAGGTTTAGAAAAATTTGTTTCTTACGGGAAGTCATCCAATGTTGAGTCCATCTTCTCGCCAGGAGGCAGCCGCCTACCACAGCTGCCACAGCCTAATCGACTTGGGATCAAAGTTCTGACAGATATTCTTGATGCTTTTGTGGAAACCAACGTTCAGTTCTTGAACCATGCCATGTCATGAATTTTCTTTCCTCTCCTGATAATTTGAACCCCAGCTGCCGGGATGCCTCTCGCACACGCGCTACATTGCCAATCTTGTTTGCAAGTCAAAGTTCACTCGAGTGTGAGGTGGTTATTTCATATTGCAAGATTCGTGTGCTCAAGAGAGCAAAGGAGGGAAAAGAAACAGCGGACCTGAGCGAACGGATGAATGGAGGAGTGATTTCTACTGATTTCTGATCGGTGGTCCTACTGGATTTTGGAGCCAAAGAAGCGAGGACGCGGCAGCCTCGACAGATCAGCTTAACGAAAAAATTAGCTGGTCAAGATCAAGTGAAAGGACTAATTTACACAGACTTACATTTGCATAGCACGCAAAGTGGTGATATTTACTCAAATCTGAAATCAAAATCATTTACCTTGTATTGATCCCTCCACCTGGCAGGTACCCCAGCTGGGCCACTTGTAAACATAGAACTGATTATTGGCAGCACAGATACGGAGTGGAGATCGCTACCAAGCCTACCGCGCGTAGGACCCCGGAAGCTCCTATCAGACCCCATCCGAATCACCTTGCTTGCTAGGTCTATCCTTTGCCACCCTGTCTTTACCAAGCGCCCGTGCATTTTTGTCACACGTTAAGCGCTTGCTGTTGATTTTTTGCTTTTGCATACTAGTTAATTTGTTCTGTTTTTATTTTACATTTGTATACTATCCTTTCTCACTTCTCTCCCATCATCTCATTCTAACATCATTGCATGTTCTTCTACATCTTATGTAGTTCACCACACAACTGCTTGAATTTCCAGAAATGTTTGTGTGTTATATTCATTCCCAATACCTCCACCACTCAAGGATGTCAGCCGCTACCCCCACTTCCCAGGACCTCCTTCCTGGGCTTATACTCCATTGGGAGCTCTCACATTTGAAACCCACATCAACTACAATCTACAACAATCCTACATTGACGTTCCTAGCTATTACAATCCATACTACGCAACACTCTTACGTCTACTAGTTCCAGTTACCTCCACCTTCCTCCGTTAACATCCTAGGGACCTCCCTGGACCTTTTAGGAACCCCTTCAAGGGTCACATCTCACAACTCAAACTACTACTAGGTCATTCCTGTCCCTCTCAATCTCCGGGGACTAGCGGCGTAACAGCGGTGTTGTTAATAACTTCACCTGTCCCATCACAGCTTCCTCCCTTAGTTACTAATTGGCCCTTGGCACGGCTTACCGGTATACATGATCTTAACATCATCATTCTAGGAAACTCCCTGGACCTCTCAGGGACCTCCTCAAGGGTCTTCCCTAATGTCCTCATACTTTTATTAGGTCATTCCAGTCCTCAGTTGCAGTTCCCATAGCTCCCTTTGAGCTCCAGCTTGCTCCTAGCATGCTACACCATGAACTATCAATACAAATTTTACTTACAAGACCAATTCTGACCCAGGTCTTACAGAATTCATCTCTATCCATGTGGTGGGATTGTCAAGTCCATGCCTCGGTGCCCCGCCTCACTGCTCGGTATTCCGAGATCTGTCCTTTATTGTAATCTCTTCTTTATTGTGCTTTCTTGCTACACATATCCTTTCCTCCTAGCTCCTCCTTATTGTCTTATTCTCTTCCCTGCAGGTACTACTCGTATAGCTCCTAGTAGTTAGTCTGGCGTTCTGCCCCAATGCGCCGATCCGTAGATATAAATGCTGCCTGTACTATACTGTAGTTCCTCAGTTTAATTATCATCTTAGATCACTCTCTTAACGTCCTCGACTTGAGTCTCTCTCTGTACTCTTGTCACTCTCTAGTCTTTAGGCTCATTGCCTTGAAGTACTTCTTACTCTGACCTTAGGACTTATAAGTTCTTTGGTTTGCTCCCCATCATCGGCGGTACCGCCGCTCTGACTTGGCTGCTCCTGGTTCACACCTTCTCTATTCTCATTCTCCGGGGACTAACGGCGTAACAGCAGTGTTGTTAGTAACTTCACTACTGTCCCACTCGACCCTCCGCACTTAGACACCTTGTAGCCTCTGGCACGGTTACACGGTGTACATGATCTTAACAGTATAATTAAACTCAATCCGTCAACGTCATACTGACATATCATTTTTATGCCTCCAAAAACCCGAGCTCAATCTAGAGCTAACTCCAAAGAAAATACTTTCTTCACCACAGCCTAATCTTTCGCCCCTTTCTCCGAATCTATCTCTGCCATCGGTCAACCACATCGCCGTAATCGCGGTTTCGGTCCAGCCACGGTTCCCGCAACCTCGACTCTTCCTGAAGACATGGAGGAGGATCAACAGTTTGAGTATAGTACCTTATACACAGGTGATGGACAACCTGTTCAAGTTCTGACCCCTCGTTGTGGACAACCCCCTGTGGTCGCCCCGACTCGAGGCCGATCTATCTCTCGACAAGATTCCCCCATCCTTCAGGCTATAGCTCGCCGTACAGGTAAGCAACCCCAATGTCGTGTTACTTCAAACTCTCCTCATGACCCACCTCCTCATTTCGATTTGGATGCTGGTGATCACAATGATCAAGACCCTCTGGTGGACCCCGCCAATTTGGGTGTTGACAACCCTGAGAACCAAGATCTGGATGACGACTCCGGTGGTTTACCGCGTGGTGAGCCAGATGACCCCAGTGGACCTGGTGGTCCCGGCAGTCCCGGCGGTTCTGGTGGACCTGGTGGACCTAGTGGACCCCGATCTCCAAATTCTCCTGACATCCCCAAAGAGCAATGCGCTATGTTGGAACTTCTTTGTGGGTTCAAGGGTTCCATCGAAACCCTTGGTACCATTCTCGCCGCTCTCGGTCGACCCTCTGACAGCTTTGAATCCAAGAGCAAAGTCAAGAAGCCGGAGGTATTCGACGGTTCAGATCCCTAAAAACTCAAGACGTTCTTCGTCAATCTCGCCCTGGTCTTCAATGACCAACCAAAGTACTTCACCAACCAACGGAAGGTGAACTACACTCTTTCCTACCTCAGTGGCTCAGCCAAGGAGTGGTTTGTTCCTGATATCCTGGATCCGGATCTCGACTCTCTGCCCGCCTGGACTTCTTCGTTCAAAGCTCTCGTAAAAGAGCTACAGGACAATTTTGGCGTTTACGACGCCCAAGGCAAGGCCGAAGATTCTCTCAGTAACCTGAAGATGAAGGAAACCGAAAACATCCGGAAATACAACATCTGGTTCAACACCCTGGCTGCCAGTACCAAAGGGGATTCTGCTGCCCTGAAATGGGCTTATGGACGAGGTTTGGCAGAATGCATCAAGGACGAAATGGCGCGTCTGCCCGAGCCGGCGACACTCACCAATTATTGTCAAGAGGTTCTTTGCATAGACAACCGTTACTGGAAGCGCGAAGAAACTAGAAAGCGTGAGGCTGGTAAGCCTTTTATTGCTCGGAACCCGAAGAAGGGTTCCTCGGACTTCAAAGCTGGTTCTACTAACCAGCAAAACAACTCTCAGCCATCGGGCTCTTCAGTGCCGTTCACGCCGAAGCCTAAACCCTTCTCTGGAGGTAAACCAAACAACAATGGTAAGCCCCAGAACTCTTCAAACTCCGGCCAATCCGGCGGTCAACGCCCCGCCTTCAACCATCTCAGTGCCAATGGGAAAGTCCTCCCTTCCGAGAGGGAACAAAGGATGAAGAATAATCTTTGTCTCTTCTGCGGTGGTAAGCATCAGATTGCTGACTGCAACAAGCGAAAGGCTCGGGAGTCGAAGGGCCGCACTGCCGAGGTTGAAGAAACCCCCGAAACAACTTCTATAGTTGTTGAAGAGGAATTGGAAAACTAATCCACAGCTCTTGTTCCCTGGTACAAAACGGGAGCTGCATTGATCAGGTTCGTACCTCACCTGGGGAGTTATATCTCAACGTGTCCGCTCTTTCTTCTATTGAACGATCTCTTGTAATATCTCTAACTACTGAACTCTCGCTTGCCGATTCGGCCGCACCGGCCGAACCTGTTTTTGCTCTTCTTAAATTTCCTACTCTTGTTGATTCTGGTTCCACTGACTCTTTCATTGATACTCATTACGTTTCACAAAATTCTATTCCGACTACCAAGATCTCTCCTGTTAATCTTCGTCTCTTTGATGGTTCATTATCTTCTAAACCCATTACCAATATGGCGAACATCGCCGTTCGGTTCCCTTCTGGCGAGCTGCTTCTATTGCCCTTTTATGTTACACATTTAGATTCATCTTGTAAAGCAGTATTAGGTTACAGTTTCTTATCCCGCTACAATCCGTTGATTGACTGGGCATCCCGAAACATTACGTTCTGTAACACTTCACACTTTGATTCTCCACAGACATCTGTGCCTTCTGCCACCAACATCATTGATGCAAAGGTCGCTGTTCCGATACCGGAACCTTTGCCGTCAGTTTCACCGACAATTCTGGAAACCCCTCCTGGGGATTCACTTTGCTCCCGCTCTCGGCCGAAGAGGCCTCAGCCTCTGTCATCCAAATTCCCCTTTGAACCCATCTATTCCTATCCTACGGTCTCTCAATTTGCTGCTCAACTGGAAATCCCTGAGGTCGACATTACACTGGTTAGTGCTGCAGTCTTTAATAGGGCTTGCAAGGACACTGGTATGGAACCTATCCTTCTTTGTGCTATCCACTCAGAGGTCGCAGCCCATGCCGCCGACCGCTCCTCCATTGCTCCTACTGTCCCTCCACTACATCATTCTATTCCAGAAGAGTACACCGAGTTTGCAGACGTCTTCGATGAGATCGCTGCAGATTCATTACCTGAACACAGACCTTATGACCTGAAAATTGACTTGGAAGAAGGCGCTTCGCCGCCTCTCAGCTGTATTTATCCTTTATGTCAAGCCCATGCCTCGGCGCCTCACTCCGCCGCTCGGTATCCCAAGATCCACCCTTTATTGTATTTTTCTCTTTATTGTTCTTTCTTGCTATACATACCCTTACGTTCTAGTCTCTCCTTATTGTCTTTTACCTTACCCTGCAGGTACTACACGTATAGCTCCTAGTAGTTAGTCTCGCGCTTCGTACCAATGCGCCAATCCGTAGATATAAATACTGCCTGTACGCTACTGTAGTTCCTCAGTTTAATTATCGACTTAGACCAACCTAGTTTCCCTTTCGAACTCTGTCCATCTCTTAAGTCTTCAGGCTCATTACCTCGAAGCACTCTCTATAGCCTTAGGACTTATAAGTTCTCTGGCTCGCTCCTCGTCATCGGCGATACCGCCGCTCCGACTTGGCTGCTTCTAGTTTCTCTCCTCACTACTTCTGATCTCCAGGGACTAACAGTGTAACGGCGGTGTTGTCAATAACTTCACTACTGTCCCACTCGACTTCCGCTCTTAGACACCTGTGACCTCTGGCACGGTTACACGGTGTGCATGATCTCAACACTTTATCTGAAAAGGACCTTGTAGCCCTTAAAGAGTTTATTGACAAACAGCTGGCTACTGGCGCTATTACACCATCTTCCTCTCCGGTCCTTTTTGTCCCGAAGAAAGATGGCAAACTTCGCCTTTGCGTCGATTTCCGCAGACTCAATTGTATCACCAAGAAGGACCGTTACCCACTTCCACTCATTTCAGATCTGCTCGACGCTCCGTAAAGAGCTAAAATATACACCAAATTGGATCTCGCTCACGCTTATCATCTAGTCAGAATCGCAGAAGGTGATGAATGGAAAACCACCTTTCGGACCCAATACGGCTCCTACGAATGGAAGGTTATGCCGTTCGGCCTTACAAACGCCCCCACGGCATTCCAACGGTTTGTTAACAACATCTTCTCTGACATGCTCGATGTTTGTGTCATCGTCTATCTTGACGATATTCTGATCTATTCTGATATGCCAGAGGAACACCAAGAACACGTCAAGGAGGTTCTTCGGCGACTTCGCCATCATCGGCTTTATGCTAATCCCGAGAAGTGTGAATTCAATATGGATACTGTTGAGTATTTGGGTTATATTCTTTCCAACGGATTGACTATGTCCAAGGAGAAAGTTCAGACAGTTCTAAAGTGGCCGGTTCCGAGGAAGGTTAAGGACATTCAGTCCTTCCTGGGTTTTGCAAACTTCTATTGTCGTTTTATTTACAATTACAGTGATATCATTGTGCCGATGACTCAGCTTACCTGGAAAGGTGCACCTTGGATCTGGGACAGCAGCTGTCAAGAGGCCTTCGAAAATCTCTAACTTGCTTTCACTTCTGCGCCGATACTGGCCCATTGGGAGCCGAACCGCCCACTTATCGTGGAGACCAACGCTTCCGATTATGCCATTGCGGCAATTCTTTCCATCCAATATGCTGACGGTGAAATTCATCCTCTAGCCTTCCTTTCCAGAACACTTCACACAGCTGAACTTAACTACAATACTCACGACAAAGAGCTACTGGCCATCTTCGAGGCCTTTAAAGCTTGGCATCATTATCTGGAAGGCTCGGGCGATCCGGTTGACGTTGTCACCAATCACAAGAATCTTGAGTATTTCTCTACTACCAAGGTTCTCACTCGCTGATAGGTCCAATGGTCAGAATTTTTACATCAATTTAATATGGTCATTCACTTCCGACCGGGGAAACTCGGTGAGAAACCCGACTCGATAACTGAACGCTGGGACGTCTACCCTAAAGAGGGGGATATCGGCTATGCCCAAGTGAACCCTCATAGCTTTTGTCCTATCTTTATTAACGAACAACTCACTGCGTCTCTTCGAGCTACCTTCCTGGAAGGCCCAGCATTACAAGCCTCGATCATCATGGATATTGAAGCCTTACACCAGGCCATCATCCTCGCCCTTCCAGCCGACCCGAGCTCCGTTGTTGGTTTGGAACTTGCCAAAGATCCTTCCAATGAACATTGGAGCTTAGGTAGTGACAAGCTACTACGCCTTGACAACCATATTTATGTCCCAAATCATGGCAATCTTCGCCTTCAAGTCCTTTGCTACTTCCACGACCACCCACTCTCGGGCCATTTTGGCCAGAACCACACTCTAGAAGCCGTACGTTGTCAGTATACCTGGCCCAAGGTCAGAGACTTTGTACGTGACTATGTTACTTCTTGTACCATTTGTGGTCACAACAAGCCCCGCCGTCATCGGCCTTACGGCTTGTTGAAACCTCTGCCAGTTCCAGTCCGACCATGGGATTCGATCTCTATAGACTTCATTGAGCAACTGCCAATGTCGAATGATTATATGGCTATTCTAGTCGTCGTGGATCGAGCTTCCAAACAATCAATTTTCATCCAACCTTTGATACCATTACTTCCGAACAACTAGCTGAGCTCTTTGTTATTCATGTTTTCTCTAAACATGGTGTTCCTAATCATGTCATTTCTGATCATGGTTCCGAATTTGTTTCAGCATTTTTCCGGGCTCTTGGTAAAGCACTTTCCATGGAACTTCACTATACCTCTGGATATCATCCAGAAGCCAATGGGCAGACCAAGCATGTCAATCAGACTCTCAAACAGTACATCAGAATCTACTGCTCTTACCAGCAAGATGACTGGTCGCACTTATTACCGATCGCCGAGTTTGCCTATAACAACGCTCCGAATGCCTCCACTGGTATTACACCTTTCTTCGCCAACAAAGGATACCACCCCAACATTACCGTTCGGCCCAAGGTCGACATGAAGTCTGACCTAGCCAGAGACTTCATCGTTAATCTCGATGAACTCCACGTCTTTCTTCGAGAAGAAATCCTCTTAGCTCAATCTTGTTACAAGGAACAAGCTGACAGGAAAAGAATCTCGCACCCGGAGTTCCCGATCAGTTCCGAAGTTTTTGTTCTTGCTAAACATATTCGTTCTACTCATCCTACTGAAAAATTCTCAGAAAAATATCTTGGTCCTTTCAAGGTCATCAGTCAACCTGGTACTTTATCTTATGAGCTCAAGCTCCCAGACTATCTCCGCCGAATTCACCCGGTCTTCCACGTCTCACAGCTGGAGCCAGTTATGCCGAACCCTTTCCTGAATCGAACTCAATCTCCTCCACCTCCAATTGAAGTTGATGGTGAAGAGGAGTACAACGTTGCCAAAATCCTTGACTCCAAGCTGGACAGGAGATGTGAAATTCATGCCCAACTACTAACACAAAATCCAACTGAGCCAAAAGGCTACTATGACAGGATTCTTGTCATAGGTGGTTGGGACTATATATACCACATGTATTAAGACCTCTCCACATGATCTTAACAGGAGATACAAACGTTGTCCCCTACAGTATTACATTCGGTGGGCCGGTTACGAAGGTACCGACGATGAATTCTCTTGGGTTGCTGCTGATGAACTACATGCTGATGAGCTGGTACCAGTGTTTCATGCTCGCTACCCTCACAAACCTGGACCTTGAAAACATTTATAATTCCTTCACACCGATTTCGCCGCGCTCCGCCGAAGTTTACTTCATGCGTTTAGAGGGTAAACACGATGATAGTAAATTGAGTGTTTATCTCTTCCCTTATATTGCTTGCTCTCTCCTTCATATTGTTCACATTCACTCTTTATTTACTGATTAATTGTTCGTTTACTTATGTTTTCATTTACACTTAAAACTACTTTTATTTCTTTCGCCGCCTCGCGGCCCGTTCACTTTCAGTTTCAAGACACAATAATATTTTTTATACAAAAAAGCCAAAAAATATGTATGGATGGATCAAGAAGGCAAGAAGGTTACAAGAAAGGGCGATGTCCGATGTCCATTCTTTACATTACTCTACTCATCCCTCTCCTTCCCTTTTTCCGACCGGGCCTTCTTTGGTGCCGGTTTATCTCCTTCCTCATCCTCTTCTCTGTCTCCTTCTCCTTCCTCCTCCTCTTCCCCTTCCCCAACCTCCTTCTCTACTCTCCTCTGTTCTTCTTCCTCCTCTTTGCTATCCACAACCCTCCTTCTCTTCTTCGGCAAACACGAGGGTCCGGCCTTCGGCATTTCCGGGGGCGATTTCCTCCTCCTAGCGGCATCCATCATTAACCAGTCTAACTTTCGGTTGAAGTGGCGGTGGTAGGTATCGGCCTTTATCTGGCCCTCCCTAAGCTGCCAGTTGTCCGCAAGCAGCTGAGCCATTTGGCTCTCCAATACCGCCAGCCGCTCGCCGGTCGGATTTCCTCCTCCTTCCCGCTTCACCGTCGAGGGCTGTCCGGAGTATGAGCACCGTACTTTCGCGTCATGGCAGGGTTTGCAAATGACAGAGCTCCTCTTACCAGCCTGCATCTGGCAAGAGATCCTCTTGCTCCTGCATCACTCGCAAGGAGCTCATTCATCTTCTTCGTTGTCATCATCATCCCCGTCGCCGCCGTCATCGGGATCCCCGCCAACAGGCTATGAACAGGAATGTTATTAAAGGGATGGGACCGAGGATCTGCAGTACTCACCTGGGCCTTGGCCTTGCCTTTCCCCTTCTCCTTCCTGATCTCCACCACTGGCCGCTGTGGGGACACCGAAGTCTCTCCTGGCAAAGAGCCCCATCGACTACGAGCGGTGGCCGCCTCCGCCAGTTTCCTTCTCCGGTCTTCCAACTCCCAAGCTGCCACCTCCTTCTGCCTCTGCGCCTCCTCTGCTGCTTTCCTGGCCGCCTCCTCCTCGGCCTCTTTCTTCGCCGCCGCCGCCACTTTCCTCTCCTTCATTCTTCGGACCTTCTCCTGCACCCTCCTTATTATCTCCTCCTCGTCCTCCTCCAAGTCTTCTTCATTGTGTTCGATGGGATCGGTGGGCGGCGGTAGTGCTGGGCGGGACCTCGAAGGCCCGGCGGTAGACGAAGAGTTGGTTGTGGTAGTTTGAGTATGGCTAGCTGACATTTTGGACTTAGAAGAATTTGGAAAAGTTAGGCCCATAGCGGCAAAACTCTGGGCCTTTTATAGGGACAAAACGGCGCACGGACCAGATAAAATTTTCTTTCGAATTGTGTTTGGTCTACGGGAAACCGAAAATTTTCTCTGATGACTAATAGGAATTCCCGATGCTAACGGCTTTCGAGGGCTCAAGCCTAAAAGGGGGATACTGTCAAGTCCATGCCTTGGTGCCCCGCCTCGCCGCTCGGTATTCCAAGATCTGTCCTTTATTGTAATCTCTTCTTTATTGTGCTTTCTTGCTACACATATCCTTTCCTCCTAGCTCCTCCTTATTGTCTTATTCTCTTCCCTGCAGGTACTACTTGTATAGCTCCTAGTAGTTAGTCTGGCGTTCTGCCCCGATGCGCCGATCCGTAGATATAAATACTGCCTGTATTATACTGTAGTTCCTCAGTTTAATTATCATCTTAGATCACTCTCTTAACGTCCCCAACTTGAGTCTCTCTCTCTGTACTCTTGTCACTCTCTAGTCTTCAGGCTCATTGCCTTGAAGTACTTCTTACTCTGACCTTAGGACTTATAAGTTCTTTGGTCCGCTCCCTGTCGTCGGCAGTACCGCCGCTCCGACTTGGCTGCTCCTGGTTCACACCTTCTCTATTCTCGTTCTCCGGGGACTAACAGTGTAACGGCAGTGTTGTTAATAACTTCACTACTGTCCCACTCGACGTTCCGCACTTAGACACCTTGTAGCCTCTGGCACAGTTACACGGTGTACATGATCTTAACAGGGATGCATCCAAGTCTGAGTCCAGACTTGTTTCACCATCCTCCAAGTTCCGGGGGGTTTTACCTTTGCCCACTAGGAGAGAGGGTGGTGCAGTACTGTTGGACTGAGAGGAGATTTTCCATATCGAGGGCAACATGATGACAGGACTGATATGGGCTGAGGTTGAGTCCTTGAGCCTAGTGCTCTTGTTTTCTCTTGAATGGGAGTCTGCACTTTTACCAGGAGTGTCCTTTCAGGGTGTCAGGGGCATTTTTATTTTTCTATGTTGTATGGTACGTACTATGGCTTGATGGATATTCCAAGTTATGGTAGGTGCAGTGGCATTGGGCATAGACATTTTGTAGGTGTTCTGGGTTAACATAGTCAGAGTAGAGTTTGTGCATGTCTGTCAGATTTAATATACCTAGTGTTTTACATGCTGTATAGTTTCACACCAGACACTGAGTGTAGTGGTACTGAGAGGGTGGGCTAGGGTGTCTTCAAGATCGGTTTTGGACTATAGTGTTTAGTACTAGTCAGTGTTATGGCTGCTATGACTTTTGGGCTTCTCTGAATTGGAACCAGATGCACCGCACCTTATTTCAGGCCATACCCAGCTTTGAGGTGGGTAGTTCAGTTTAGGAAAAGTCCAGTCAATGCAGTGTGGCTAGTGTACCATGTTGGGTGTGTGTGTGCTAAGCACCCTCATTGATGGTGGAAGTGTTGGATCAAGAGGCCCCCTTAGTAACTTTGATAGTTACCTACTCTATCACAACCCTATACCCTTGTTAGCAAGTCCACACAAAGGATTCTATTTCCAAGTCACTCTTTATTGCACTTTCTCTTCTAGCATTATCAACCTATGGACTTATATACAGCACATTCCTGACTCATTACAATGAGCTTAATGTACAGAAAATGTTACTTAGGCTTGAAATATTCAGCTTATGGTAATAAGTTATATATTGCAGAGAGGACTAATTTGCAAAGAAGCTATCAATGTTTTCCACTGCTGACTATTTTTTTCCGGGGATGTGAATTTGTGCTGACAAGAAAAAGTCGGGCTACCGTGGAAAAATTCCCGCGGATTTTTTCGCCACTTGGACTAGCATACTGGATATCTATCTATCTGGGACAAATTCGGTGGAAGACATCAAATCAAGCTCTAAACAATCTAATTGCATGCCATAGCACCAGGGCAAAACAGGCAATCAGATCTACATAAATTCGACTTGCTTTTGGATGTAATAACAATGCCTTCAGTCACGAGTGGGTTGGGCGGTGATTGTTGTACATAGCTTGTTGACTGAAAAGGACGCGATCAAAGGTATGTGACAATTGGAAATCTTTAACAAAACTTGGAACTTGCTGCAGGCTGTGATCCATTTCCGGGTCTTGCTCATCTTCTGAAGCGAATCTTTGGCGCCATACAGTTTGACAACTCTGAACAAGGACGCTTACGAAACCGCCGTTAGACAACGTTGGACTCTTCCGAGATGTCCATCTTTACCTGTCGTTCGTTCCTCGCTCTCATTGGCTGCTTATTCTGTCGACGAATAAGTTGAACCCAAAAATACTCTCCAGAACTCGGAGTTGGTTGGATTTCTTTCAGGTTTCTTTTGGCAACGTTTCCATCACGATCACGATCGTAATCTGTTTGGAACTTCCATCCGGGAAGCTCACGATCCATCACGGAAGGATTTTCATCTCAAGCTCAAGTCGAGGAAAGTTGTCCAGTCCGTCAATATCAGCTGAGTACTCAGCAAAGGTACATCGTCTTAACGGATGGTAGATGTTCAATAGCACAGGCTGCTGTCGTTTACGGTCAACTCGAACATTTGTGGCAGCGCCCTCCAATAGAATGGTTCCAAATGATGACTAGCAACCAACTGCCCATCAAATGGCTGTCGTTGCAAACTTGCCGTCCAATGAGCGTCAAGTGGGGCCTGGTGATTGAGCGTATATAAAGAAGAGACTTGATATCCGTTCTCACAACCTTCGTTCACTTTCCCTTCCTTTTTCTCCGTCTCTTCCTACCAGCTCACCCTCACACTTTTTCCCGAGGCTAGTCCTTCGTTTTCAAACGACCTTGACCTGGTGTCCCGCTGCACTTTCATCTCTCAACGCTTCAGCTACACTTTCTTTTTTGACATCTTCATTTGTGGAACAGTATGAGGTTTTCTATTGCCCTTTCTCTTGGTCTTCTTGCCGTTTCTGTATCTGCTGCTCCTCGAGGACAGCAAGGTCAACAGGTGAATTTTTCTTGTGACTGACTATCATTCGTTGCTGACTGTTTTCGAAGGGCAAGCAGGGTCAGCAGGGTCAATCTGCACAGGGTGGAAAGGCGGCTGTAAGTTCGATCGTGCTATGTCAGTTTCTCGGGCTACAATACTGAAAGCTTTTTTCTTTTGCAAGGCTGATAATAATGCTGGAGCCGCAGCTGCTGCCACTGCATCCAATGCTACAGCCGCCGCTGCCACTGCGTCCAACTCAACCGCAACCACTGGTAACACCGGTTCAACAAGCACTGCAACTTCTGTCGGCGCGCTTTCTTCCGCCGATATTACGACCAATGCCACTGAGAATAACCCTGATGCTCAGTCATCGCTCACTCTCGATCCCCGTGTGATCGCAACTGGATTCCTAAACAACGGTCAAGGCAAGTTATGCTCTAAATACTTGTAAGATTGAATATTCTTATAAAATTTGAAACCTCCAGACGTCCAGGAAGCTGGTCAGGTTGCATCACTAACATCCAACAACAACTTCATCAACTACTGTCTTACCCAGGGCGATCTCCCTATCACCAATGGTCTGCAAACTACGACAGGCTCTTGTAATCCTGCGCCCATTGGTACCATCCCTTCCGTTCAGAATATGCCTTCTGCCAAGTTCGCGAACCCAGCCAACGGAGCCACCATTGCTGCTGATACCGAGTTCATAATCACGATGAACATCAACAATCTCGACACTGGTAACTTTGTCAACGCGAACGAGAATTACTTTGCTGCTCCTCAACAGCTCAGTGCACAAGGCCAGATCATTGGCCACACTCACGTCGTCATCGAGGCGTTGTCGGATTTGGCTCAGACCACCCCGACTAACCCCCAACAGTTCGCGTTCTTCAAAGGTGTCAATACAGCTGCTGTGAACGGTGCGGTGACTGCTGATGTTACATCGGGTGTTCCTGCTGGTTCATACCGTCTGTGCTCCATTAATTCTTCGTCGAACCACCAGCCTGTAATCGTGCCTATTGCTCAACATGGTTCTCTTGATGACTGTGTCTACGTATGTTCTCTTTCACAGTGCATCATCGAAATATCCTTCTGAAAAGTATTTTAAATTCCACAGTTCACTGCATCTGGAGATGGCGCAACTGCTGTGAGTATATTTCTTTTTGAATACTATGAGACTTGACTAATGGTATTGTTTCTGACGTAGTCCAATGCAACTGCTGCTGCTGCTGGCGCCTCTAATTCGACTGCTGCTGGTACCGCTGCCGCTGCCGCTGGTACTGCTGCCGCTGCCACGGGGGCCGCAGCGACCGCTTCTAATGCGACAGCCGCTGCTGCAGCAGGTGCAGGTGCTGCTGCCGCAGCCGGCACCGGTACCCAAGCCGCTAAGGGACAAGGCCAGGATAAGAACCAGGGTGCTCAGGCACAAGGTCAAGCTACCGGTGCCAAAGCTGGTAATAGCAAAGGCAAAAGGTCAAGATTGAGCCGTCTCTAGATTCCTTCTTCTGTGTAGCTTGGTTGTGTTCGGTTGTTGATCCCATTGCATAGGGTTTTATACCCCTTCCCACCTACTTAATAATGTCGTACTGTACCTGGAGCAAATGAAAACAGCTTTGGGTGAGCTACATATCCCCCTCCCTTTCAAAAGACTAGATGTCTACTTTACCACCAACAAATTGACATGAGTACAAATTCAATTTTTGAGAAGCGAAGGAAGTATTGTCGCAAATCGTCCAATGAACTAGAGTGCAATGTACTTACGCATCTACGTAATGACTCTGAAAATCGCCGTCAATCAATTTGTGCATTAGCGCCATGAAAATATTCACTTACCCAGGCCCTTAAGCTTATACTTTTCAACAAATGGCGGGCTCGAAGTTTGCCTATGTGAAGAAATTTGAACTCCCGGATATTCTTCTACCAAGTACATTTATGGTGTTTCGCCTTGATGGACATTCCTTTCACCGGTAAGACCATTGGAATCCACCTACCATGGCTTCCTCATTCAACCGCGGCTCACAGCTTCTCTGATGAACATGGATTCGTGAAACCAAACGATCTACGCGCGCTTCAGCTCATGGATCATGCAGCGAAATCCTTAATGGAAGAGTACAAAGATATTGGTTTAGCATTTGGAGAATCGGACGAGTACAGGTAAGTCAAATGCAAGTCTTCTCGTCGAGCCCAACAAATTTCTCATCTGGGCTCCTCTCTATTGAACATGCAAGGTAGCTTTTTGCTCCGAAAATCCACCGCGCTGTATAACAGACGTCAAGCAAAGATAGTCTCAACTCTCACATCGCTATTCACTTCATGTTACGTGTTTCACTGGCCGAGATACTTTCCCGATGTACCTTTACGATATCCGCCATCGTTTGATGGGCGTATTGTTTTATACCCGTCTCAACAAGAAGTTCGAGATTACTTTGCGTGGCGACAGGCAGATAGTACGGAGAATATCTCCCCACCGGTATAACGTCGCTTTTTAACCAATCTCTTCAGCTCATATCAACAATCTGTACAATACAGCATTCTGGGCCCTCGTCCAGCAAGGTGGGCTGACCACGACAGATGCGCACGCAGTCCTCAGAGTACGACACTGTTGTCTATATATATCCTATTCTAATCTCGAGCTATCAGGGGACTGTTTCGAAGGACAAACATGAGATTCTTTTCTCCCGCTTTGGAGTCAATTATGACAAGCTAGATCCTCAGTATAGGAAAGGCAGTGTTTTTGTCCGCGTCAAGGTGCCTTCATATGTGTCCGCTTTTCTGCATTATCTTACATGACCGCCCAGACAGCCGAAGAGTCTGTTGATGAATTATCGATTAGGAATGATGTTGCATCTACTCAAGCAGATGTTTCGGGTGAAGCCCTTAAGCAAAAAAAGAAGGGGAAGGTTGCGACCCAGTTGGAACTTTTGCACTGTGATATCATCCGGGACGAATTCTGGAAAAAATACGACCATATCTTGAAGGACTAGACCACGTTTCGAATGCGCATTCATACTATGACAAGTCTTCAGATAAAGATATAGTGATCTACTGATATGTCCATGTCCTATCCATCCTTAAATATAAATCATAGCGTGTACATTACACGGTCGCCAATAACGCATCATCGAGCTCTTTTTGTCGTGCTGCTTCCTTTTCCCGCTCAAGTGCCTTCTCCCTCACTGCTTCTGTCTCTCTTGTGCGTATGTAGGTGGGTGTTATGTGAGGTTTGTATTCAAGATGTTTTTTGACGTAGAAACACATATATGGGGTAGATTTCAAGCATGCACCAAGACTTGAGAGTGTTACTCTATCAAACATCGTTGTTATTTAAATTTTCCTGGAGTTGAACAACATACGCACTTGTCATCGTCAAAGCGATACCACTACGTTGATAGGATAGCATTAGTATCGCAAAGCGCAAACGGTATCGAAGAAACTCGCCCCGCTATTCAACCGAGCAAAGTTAGTATAATGCCCGTTGTCCATCTGTCCTTCATGGTTGATAACAGCGAAAAGTTCATACTGATACATGACAGGTGGCCCGGCATTCTCCTTGTCGTTGTCTTTCACGTTCATGCTCGTAAATGGCATCATGTCCAGATTCGCAGGAAGACGAACAGGAGAATCAAGCTTCCTTGCGGAGCCTGACTTGTCTAAACCCTTGTGCTCAAAACGCTGTATGTGATACATTAGTATATATACCCTAGTCATGAACAAGAAAATATTACCTTGAATTGGAAGCTTAGCACCGGCGGTAGTCTGCGAAAGCTAAGCTTCTTGCTAGCACTCTTGTAAACAACTTCTTCAGTGAAAAATGCGGATTGAAATGGGAGATACACTTTACAGAGCCTTTTCCGCATTTGCTGCAAGTATATTCCTTTGGTCCGAGTTTTTCGGGCTGAGTATACCTAGTAGGATCTGTAAACATGACGCAAGAACATAATGGTTTAGAAAACCCACTTTCGCAAACATGCTCCAAGACTAAGATGGCCCTTGTCATCGCGGACGACTTTTTCCTTTAACTCTAGACTGACATCGAGGATTGGATCCACGGTGCTTGTAACATTCCCACATCGTTCACATTTAACGTCGCTTTGTAGTTGACCGGCAAAAGTAGAGTGGATGATACAGATACATGATATATTAGTTGAACCTTTGCAGTTGCTATGAATATGATTGAGAGACGTGATGAAGAATTCGTGAGCATCGTGTTGGGCATAACCTGCCAATTCTGTGGATTTGCGCCAGGTTGTAGCAAGGAACGAGACAGGACCGAATGGGGTGGTATCGTCAGAGTACATCTAGATGTCGTATTAACACCACACAAATGAAGGACAATTTCACTTACCTCGACGAATAGTTTGTCCATCTCGCAGCAAGCGCAATCTTGTATCTTGCACAGTTTGTGGTTGTGTCTGTCTCCGAGAAAGTGGTTTCTAAGTAATGGGTTATGCACGAAGCACTGGAGAATAACGTTGAGGTAACACGTTTGGCCTAGATTCAGCAAACCTCGGCGTCCTGGGGGATAAAATCAGCAACTGTACGGAGATTCAAACCAAGGAAAGTGCCTTGACAAGGGATCGCCACCATTCCTTCGAGGGCAGATGCATCATCTGTATCTGTTGAGGGCTCCCAAAATTTAAACGGCTCTCGGGGTATCTTCGCCACTAGCCGTGTCAAAGCATTAAATCAAGCTTTCATTCGAGCACTATTATCTACCTGTTCGTCTTTCTTCAGCTCTGAGATGGGATTCTAAATATGTCCGGTCTAAAGCGTGATTGTGTACTATATCATCGCAGGCCGAGCAGAATACGGCTCCCGAACTGACGTCCACACCTTCGAGAAGGTTATCAGTACATGAAATGGCTTGGAGATGTTTTGTACATTTTGACGTACAGAACTTATGAGAGCACTGCTTTAGATGGTCTGCGACATGCGAACTCGCCCAACATCCCGAGTATGAACAGTGTAAACACATGAAGGGGCGGACCAATGTGATATTGCAGGTACCACAAGTAGGCGCTGCCATCTTCATCTAGTTCAGAGAGCATCATTCATGCTCCTGCGCACGACTTACCTTTCTTCGCTTAGCGAGACTCTTGCCATTTGTATGCCGCGCTATACTCCAGGTGACAACTCGTCGATACTTGGTTTCTACATCGCCTGTAAAGTTGCCAGCTAAATGAGAGCAAGTTTCTAAATCATCGAAGCTGAAGGTAGACATATTGAAGCCGAGAGTGATGCAATCCGTCGACAAAAGGTAAATCAGGTTGGAACCGAGTGTGTTTGGTTAGGTGTTGAACCAGCGGGCGTCTAAATGCTCTAGTGATCTTCTAAATTCAGAAGCTCCGGCCCGCTCTTGGGTCGACAGTCATCGACACTCATTCAAATTGTTTTTTCTCAGAGGCTTCCATAAAATTTCTTGGACATTTCCAGAATTATAACGCAAATGCGTCAATTCACCGTCAAGGTTCCTGCTACCTCAGCGAACATCGGCCCCGGTTTCGATGTCGTAGGACTTTCCCTTTCTCTCCACCTTATACTCAAAGTAAGCGTTCCTCCTGCCAACGAACAAGCTTTTGTAGCCCCTGCGATCACGTATTCTGGGGAGGGATCTGATGAAGTACCTTTGGATGCCTACAAAAACCTTACCACAAGAGTTGCTTTGTACGTTTTGCGTTGCAATGGTATTCGTTCTTTCCCTTCGGGACTCAAGCTCCATGTGCACAATGAAATACCATTCGGTCGGGGACTTGGATCATCTGGAGCAGCAGTAATAGCTGGTGTCATTCTAGGCAACGAACTGGGCCAATTCAATCTGTCCAAGGAACGATTACTTGACTTTGCGCTTATGGTAGAAAGGCATCCAGACAATGTTACTGCCGCCTTGATAGGGGGCTTTGTTGGATCATACCTCCGGGAATTGGATGAGGCTGATACAGTGGCCGCCAGTGTGCCCTTGAGTGAAGTCCTGCCAGAATATCCTCCGGATGCCGGCGAGGACTGGGGGTTGAATCCTCCTCCGCCTCCTAGCGGTATCGGTCACTACGTTCGTTTTGGATGGTCAGAACCCATTAAGGCGATTGCTATCATACCACGATTCGAGCTCTCAACAGCCAAGGCCAGAGAGGTTTTGCCTTCAATGTACACACGCAAAGACTTGGTGAGTATGTAATAAGTTCTCCTATTCATTACTGCGCTAATATACCATCTTATAGGTTTTCAATCTGCAAAGACTAGCTGTCTTGACTACCGCTCTTGCCCAAAACCCACCAGATCCTGACTTGATCTATGAAGCAATGAAAGATCGCATTCATCAACCTTACCGCAAAACTTTGGTAAGTCTATTTCACGAAGTATCCATGACTTCATCACTTATTTCTCCTGCAGATACCTGGATTACCAGAGGTCACCTCCTGTATCACGCCTACAACTCATCCGGGTCTGTTAGGTATATGTCTTTCTGGTGCAGGGCCCACGATACTTGCTCTTGCGACCACAAATTTTGAGAAAATTGCAGAGGATGCACGAAAAATATTCAGAGTTCAAGGGATAGAAGTGGACTGGAAGGTGCTTACTATCGCTGGAGGTAGCCAAGTAGAGTGAACGCTTTGTAGAATTCTATAACATTCAGGTGTGATCGGCGATCTTCATCCCTCATGTCTTCATTATGTGCTGAAGAGTAGCATGCCTTCAAGTTTACGGGGGAACATTTTCGACGACGCATGCCGCGACTACCCACGCCAACACCAATCCCAAGTGCAGCTATGTGCTCGTACCCGCTGCGCTCACGAGTTCCATTACCATAAACTCGCGAGGGCTGCGTAGATTGCGTTACAATTGCTGAGTTGTATGTACACTAGGAACCTTGGGTTCCATAGCCTCGTCTGTATGAATGAAATCCTTGACGGGCATATGATATCCTATGTGTTGCTACCAGATGGGAATTGAACTGATTCGTTTCTGTCGTACCAGTGTCCTTGGTGGTGCTTTTCAACTTGCAGGTATGAATAATATTACATGTACTTCATCTACATCTTCGCCAGGTTCGTATTTCGGGAATGGGGACACTCTCAAAGGGAGTCGAGACAAGATTCATGTTCCATAATAGTTATAGTTGTACAATCGATTGGTCTACAAATTTTCATTTACTGGGGAGCTTGAACATCATGACCAGCTGCCTTCCACTGCTTCTCAAGCCCGAGCAAAGAATCAATACTGTCGATGAACGTATCGTTTACAGGAACGAAATCCTCTGGCTTCAACCCGCACACTTCTTCTACCTTCTTGGAGTCATAGTTTAGTTTCTTGAACGGAAACTCTGGAGGAGTCGTCTTCGTCAGCCTATCCTTCAGCTCTGGTCGTTTTTCATATACAGCCTTGATGACGTCGGCAAATACGGTATCGTGAGGGGAGCTGATGATGATCCTTTTCCGACCAGCAACCTTAGAGGAGAGTGCGCCGATGTGAGCTTTGGCTGCGTCCCGGACGTCGATGTAGAGAGGTTGGTCTGGGTAAGCGCCCTTGGGGTTGAGGAGTTTATAAATATTGATGAGGGTCGAGATGAGGGTGAGGCTGGGGGCCGCTAGGTAGCTTGCGAATTCTTTCGTAGCTGCGCCGTAGAGGTAGGGCGGGTTTACTGGATGTAAATTAGTACTAAGCATGAAAGAAAGGTAATAAAGGGTACGAACTAGTGGTTATATCGATCTGTGGATGAGCATCAGCGAAACTCCAAACTTCTTTTTCGGCGAGCGTCTTGGCGGCGATGTATGCTGTGACACCTTCGGTTTTCAGTGCTTCTTCTTTGGTGATGGCGAACCAATCTAAACCAGGATATGAAAACCAACGATGACAAGAGCAAAAAAAATGAATTACCATCAGCCGTAAACGTGTATTGAGGCGTAAAAGCAGTAAGAACAGTACTGGTGACGACGACTTTGTGTACGCCAGCCTTTTCTGCTTGCCGGAGAACGTTGAGCACGCCTTCTACTGCACCCTATATGATGTCAAGACGACCAATAAGCGTTTGCGGTGAAGGGGATCTATCAAACTCACCTTCAATTGCCCCTCAGCATCAGTCACATAATAGGCCAAAGGAGCAGCTGTATGGATGATAGCGTCCACGCCCTTCAATGCCTCGGGGAACTGGGCTGTAGAGATATCGTCGATGATCACGACGTCGAGTTGACTCTGGTGGCTTTGATAGAGTTGTTTGAACTGAGCGGCCTTTTTTTCTCGAATCGCACTATGTTGGTCAGTCAGCGAATCAACCCTAAACTCATTGGTGTTGATAGGTACGCTTTAACATGGTGTCCCTTAGCGAGTAGCTGGTTGAGGATGTGAGATCCAAGGAATCCAGTTGCACCGGTGAGCTACAAGCACAGCCCAGGACGATGAGTAGGGGAGGGAGAGCGATACTGCAGAGGACGTACAAAGATAACGTCTGAAGGCATTGCAAATCACGGATTTCAAGTTGATGGTGGCAATTGAGCATTTTGGTCAACTTATAAGGGAAAGGAATGCGAAAAGAATTCGCGTCCGGTATTGTCTCGGGGTTAGTAAGCGAGCTGCGATTGGTGAAGCCACTAGTATCACAATGCACATCAATCGATCTATGATTCGAAAATAAGTCTTCAAAGTTGTGTACACGTACGGATAGCCGCTTGTCAAATCTTGTTGGCCCAGGCTTCTATTCGACATCCTTGTTGCAATCAAGCAAATTTTGCATGGCCTATGTAGACCAATGTAGTCCCTCAAACTCACCAGTATTTTTCCAAATGACCATGCCGGTGTCCATACTAATCGGTATATATGCGGCGGTAGCAGGGCTGTGGAAATCAAGAAGCGCGGTCAAAGCTGATGCAATCAATCCGATTATGGAAACGAGGCATAAGATTGTTCAAGGCTCCCTTTCTCTCCCGCAATATGCGGCACGGTGTCTTTTGCTCACCGATCAAGCCGCCACTGTCACAGATTTCTCTGGTGTTTCCTCATGGCGCAACTCAGGCTGTCCTCATACTCTTTCCTCCTCTTCGGCTCATATCTTCTCATTTGACTGTTACATCGCCAGGCCATGGTTGCAGACATTTTTAGGGATGCGATTGTCGGCCAATTGTTCAACTACTTCTCCAATGGTACAATTCTACCCTACCCAGAGGAACGTTCAGATTTCACCGTCCCCGCTCGTTTTCTACCGTCCCAAACTCCAACAATTGCTGATGAGTCCTACGATGTGCAAAAGCCTGAGCCTGAGTCGCAGAAAAGCAAGGAGGAAGTTTTGGTCACAGAGACCGACACATCAAGAGAAATCACGCTTGATGAGAAAGAAGGACTCGGAGATCTTGAGGCTCAAAAGATTAACGACGATCCCTATCTTGTTACTTGGTATGGCGTCGATGATCCTGAAAATCCAAAGTTTGTTTTTTCTTCATCTACGTTGAGAACGCCTTCTAACAATTATACTCACAGGAATTGGTCTTCGAAGAAGAGAGCTTTCGTTGGCTTTTGTGTTACATGGATGACATTCACCTCTTACGTCGGCTCAGCCATTTACATTGCCGCAATCCCAGGTATAATGGAGCAATTTCATGTTGGGCTAACATATGCTGAACTCGGTCTAACATTATACGTATTCGGTTTGTCTTTTTTTCTTGTTACCTGTTATTCAGGTCTAATCTCCATGACACCCAGCTTATGGTCTTGGACCCATGTTCCTCTCTCCTTTACAGGAGTTACCCAAGCTAGGAAGGAATACAGTCTACATGTGTTCAATGGCTCTCTTTATCATTTTCCAAATACCCACCTTATTGGCACCCAACTTCCAAACAATCCTCGCCTTCCGTTTCTTCACAGGATTCTTCTGCAGCCCCGCTCTTGCGACAGGCGGCGCATCTATGGGTGATATGTACCCAGTTTCTGAACTCGCTATGCTCCTTGCTCTCTGGGCAGAGGGCGTCAATGCAGGTCCCATCGTCGGACCCATAATAGGTGGTTTCGCCGCTCAGGCGAAGGGTTGGAAGTGGCCGTTCTACGAGTTGATTTGGCTTTCCTCCTTCAGCTTTGTTTTTCTGATGCTCTGCCTTCCTGAGACCTACGAGCCTACGATTCTACACAGACGAGCGAGACGGTTGAGGAAGCTGACGGGGAACCAACAGTTAACGTCACAAGGAGAGAGGGATGCGAAAGAACAACACCTCGGTCTCGTGTTCAAGGATGCTCTTTTGAAACCTATCATCCTGGCGACGGAGCCTGTGGTGTTGTTCTGCAACATATTCATTGGCTTAGTTTGTAAGCTCCTTTCCCTTTGAGCCTGAACAATTTCTGAACTGCAACCAGACGCGATTTTTTACCTCTGGTATGAGGCCTTCCCTCTCGTTTTCACCGGCATCTATCATTTCAATCTTGGCGAAAGTGGTTTGCCTTTCCTCGGTTTTCTCGTAAATTCTATCCTCGGCGTAAGCTTCTTATCTTGTATTTTCATCTTTGTCTTATGACGCCTTCTTTTACTTCCAGTTCTTTATATACATCGCATACCTTAAATACCACTTTCAACCTCGCATGATGAAAGCCATGGCTGCAGGAAAACCATCTTCTCCTGAAACCCTACTCGAACTTGGTTTGATCGCAAGCATCACCATTCCCCTTTCCCTCTTCTGGTTCGGCTTCACCTCTCGCGCATCGATCCACTGGATCGTTCCTATCATTGGTGCCTCCTTCTACCTTTTCGGCATCTTTTTCAACTTCCAGAGCGTTCTCATATACATCAGCAGTGCTTACCCCGCGTACGCCGCGTCTGTTCTAGCTAGTAATGCCTTGTTCCGGTCAACCGCCGCCAGTGTCTTTCCACTCTTTGGGAGATTTTTCTTTCAAAACTTGGGCCTGGGTGGTGGTTCCGGTTTGTTGGCGGGTATCTCGATTCTGTTGATGCCAGTTTATTATGTGAGTTTTTTTCCCCTCTTCTCTCCCTTTGCCTTTTCCCATGTTCTTTTTTTGGTGACTTAGGCGTTGATCAGATGGGGTCATATCGTTCGCCGTAGATCGAAGTATGCTGCAGGTTGATCACACATGCGTTTGAATAAGCATCATTTCGACGTTCAGCCGATGTACATATGGAAAAGATGAGTAGTGACATAGACTATTTTGATGTTTTTTAAAAATCATGATGGACCTTCGAGGGTGAAGCTTAAATGAAGCCTCAACCGAGATTTTCGAGCGGTTAGCCCTTATGATCTTCTCATTTTGTATATCATTGATTCCAGGTGTTCCAGGAAATGTACCTAATTACTACGCCGAATCGAACAATGCCGATTTGAGCTATCAATATATCACAGGTCGTCACATCTCATGGGTAGAGAAAACGATGATGATGATGATAACAAGGGAATGTCAGAGCTCAGCGCTCAACGCTCAGGGGTGACTGATGCTACTCCTACCTCTGATAGACTGATAGGACTTAGACTGAGAAGAGGCTTACATACTTTGTAGTCATTATCTTTTCCGAGTTGGTTGATATCACGGTGATGGTAGAAGGATTCCGCCATCGCACAAGGTTGACACTGGGGTCCATGTGTCTGGGAAAGGGACAATGAATTTGTACCTACCTTTTCCAGGTACTCTGAGTTTTCTTTCAGACCATCAGCTCTCATCAGTTTGATCGCACCTAATACACGAATCGGTCCCTCATACTCCAGTTCGAGTGGACGAACATGTGAAAACTGAAAGGTTAAGCTCAAAATTATATGTTTCACGTATAGCTTTGCGTTCAACCGAAACTTCCTTAGGCACTTCACGCAGATACCAACTGCATTGCGGAGAAAGTTTGTGCTTGCTATTTGACATGCCGCGTTCATATCAGTTTCCCATGTCCTATGACTGCACCTGACAATATTCAAGGAATTTACCTCATCTGATGAGGGTCCGAATTCTTGGGTGTACTTATTACAAGAATAGCACCTGGGTACTATCATCTGTTTCTTCGTTGGCAGTGTGAATGTTGTTGCTGGTGGGAATCTCAATTTATAACTGTGAGCACAACAATAAACTCTCATATGTTACCGCTGTCTTTGGCACGCGCGGAGCAGAACATCTTTGTGATATTTGACTTCATCTGCCTGAATCAGTCTGGTGTAGAGAATTCGGGAGTGGCGATCCAGTACTTGACACATCCAAACCTTTCAATACAGTGACACGCTACAATATCAGAGACGAGTATCGAGTCGTGGGCTTCACAGGTTCCCGAGACACATCATAAACACTCTCATAGTGTCCCGGATCTTGATTGAAGGAGAAAAAACACATGGAGATCTTGAAGCAGACCTGTTTTGCTTTCTCGAGGCAAGATCCAGGAAAATACATCTTAGGTCTTCACTAATGATTACTTGTGAGTTGTTATATATTTGATCCTATATAACAATTTACAAGTACTCAATCGCGCCTTACTGATATAATTCAATCTGGAGAGCTATGAAATGACCGAGAATGACCGCGAAAATCGAAACTTTGACTGGCGATTGATACAGCTCAATTTGACTCGGCGACGATTGAGTGTTGGATGCGAACAAAAGAACGCTTGAAATATTAATACGTGTTTCAAAAGAGGGTATGATGGTATCATGTTTGCAACAGTTTTTATTTCCATTCCGGGCTTATTTTACCGACGATCCACTTGCCGCACGCGGCCCAACTGGGTCGCCTCCGCCTCAGGCGCATTCACAATGTATCCCTCTTTATCGGCAGGGCAGTTCAGTACCTGGGAGCAGTACAAGTGCCAATACAACAAATGATACAACTTTTCTTGACAATCGGGTATTAGGTCAACCGACTTTTCATGGCACTGCGCGTGTGGAAGGTATTCTAGTATACGCGGTAATGATAACTCGTACTGCGTTAGAATCTGATCATGTAAGATGTATTAACGCAGTCTACGGCTCTAGATGGATATTTAAGCTCTTTGCAGATGCTCATAGACATTCCAGCTTCCTCCAGATCCAGATGCTCGAACTGACCAGACTTATTCTACTTGCAGCTTCTGCACTCTTTTGCAGCGCAGCTTTTGCGGAGACTGTGAACTCCTCTGCAGATAGCTCCGAATCAAATTTCTCAGCAGCCATTGCTGCTTCTGGCGCCTGCCAACAACTGCAACGCACCTTGGGTGTTTCGATTGTTCAAAGCAAATCTTCTGGTCCGGAATATAGCATCGCCGCCAATGCTGCGTGGAGCGCCTTCAATCATGAGGTCAATTTTCAGCCAACATGCATAGTATTTGTCAAAAGTACAGCGCATGTACAGACAGCCATGAGGGCGATTTACCAGAATAATGCTGATTACGCAGTCCAGAGTGGAGGACATAGTGGAATGACAGGATGGAATACGTGAGCCGACTCTTTTAGAGCCATTTGATATCGAAACTGAATAGTCGTTATAGGATTCAGGATGGAGTGTTAATTTCATTCTCGAATATGAATGCCACTTCTTATGATCCACACACTGACACCATTTCCATACAACCTGGCATTAATTGGGGAAATGCATCGACCATCGTCGAACCATTTGGAGTAGCTCCGGTAGGGGGGCGTATCAGGTAGGAATTTGTGGCGTTATTTTATAACATTCAAAACATGATCCGCTCACTGATTATACTAGTAATGTTGGAACCGGTCTACTTCTCGGGGGTGGCTTAAGCTATCTGTCGCCCTCTCAGGGCTATGCTGCCGATAACTATGTATCTCTTGATGTTGTTCTCGTGGACGGTACTTTGGTAACCGCCACCGCCAACAATCAACATGCAGATATTTTCAAAGCATTAAAGGGGGGAGGAAATCGGTTCGGCATTGTAACCCAGTATATAGTGAAGGCAGTACATGTCGGAAGAGAGCAAGACAAGATATACTGGGGCGGTATATTTGTGGTCAGTGGTTTTCGGAGCTTCCTCTGATACTTTTCTGATATCTTTGTCAGTATCCTAATTCATCTGCCGAAGCACTTCTCCCTGCTATTGCACATTTCGCTCATGATACAAACGACACGAATGCTGGTGCGTCTTCATTCTTTTTAATTCGAACATAAGCCGATATTCCTCAAATTGGTTGTAGTCCTTGCCACAGATTTCATTGCTAGTTGGAGCACCACAGGTGTTGAACCAGTCATCCAGCTCGAAATGTTCTATAATGGTACTGTAGCATCCTTCAATGAGTCCTTTGCAGAATTTCTTGCAATCCCATATACATCTTCCACGGCTGGACCTCTATCATACCTTGATCTGGTCAACGAGGTCAATTTTCCGTACGGAGAAGGAAATCTGTTTTCTGGTAGTGTCTTAGCAGGTGTTCAATCCAACTCTCATGAGAGCTCCGACAAACTGATCAATAATTACATGGAGACTTACCGACTATTCAACAATTTCAGCATTACATATGCAAATTCATCGGAGATTCAAAGCACCCTCCTCAGTTTTACGCCTGTGCTACAATCACAAATACGCATAAGTTACGAAAAGGGGGGTAACGCCATAAGCCCACCTATGGGACAAGGTGGATTTAACGAGGTTCTCTTTGCCGTGACATACAGTGCAGGTGTCAATCAGGCCCCAGAGAGCATCGAGCAAGGAAGACAGTTTTGGATTGAAAAGTGAGTCAATGAAATATGACTGTGCACATTCAATATACGAACTTGAAAATTTTACAGCACTCCGAGAACTGCAGGACTGCCGCTATTCGTGAATGAGGCTGATGCCAATCAACAAGTCCTTGCATCCTATGGAGAATACAATTTCCTCAGGCAAGTATATGCCAAGTATGATCCTAGCAGGTGTGTTAAAGCCATTTATGATGAGAATGGTTCATTGAAAAAATCTTCCCCAAGATTCAATGTCCGCCATACGCCAGGGCCTCTTGGACTATAGAGCTTGGTCAAATCTGGTCAAACTCATTGCTCATTATCATGGTGTTTCGTTCTATTATTATTGTTGTTGTTTTATTGGCCAATTGGACTAGCTAGAAATTACATGTATACTTACTTACACACCTTGCCAGATTGTACTTCTTTTCGTGGTACCTAGTACCTAGTATGTACTTAAAATTGATCCTGAATCATCTAAAGGTTTCCGAGTCGAGATAACCGGGGCATCAGGCAAAATACCGATTTAAGATTGTAAGTATCGAAAGACATTCCTGGCTGGACTACCGTAGGACTTCATATTGGAGACAGTTGAAAAGAAGGACACAATCATAATACATGACGCACTACGATGCAGTTGCAGCTGCGAAAGTCATCGTTTCAATTCGACCTTTCCCTTTACATTCCTTTTGCAAAAGTTCGTTGATCACTCGGAACTGACTGGGGTCTATGAGTAAGATCTGGATGTATATTCATTAGCTTGTTTAGACGAGGGCAAAGTATGTCGGATTTTTGCACGTACCACTTCCCAGTCATTCTGGCCCATTACATCCTCTTCTATTTTCTCGGCACCTTCTAAAACCTTGTTCCGTAGACGTTCACTATCCCCATTTGGCACGGTTACACGAACACGCATGCGTGCACGCTGTATGGGAAGGGTTGAATCGGACTGAAGGCTTTTGATGCAATCCGATACCTGAGATTACGATGTGCATGGTTGCACGACGGACGAATGGAAAGACTTACCTGGCTCTTGGCATTCTTATTTGGTTTGAGACTATATCCAGCTTCTGACATCGCCTTCTCAATCATGCCCACAGGATAAGGTCGCTGTGTAGCTGGATCTACGCATTTTTCTGCGACCAATGTAGCGATCTCTTTGCGCAACGCAGATTGATCATGTTCTCTTTCCTTTTCACCGACTTGCACTTCACCTTTCTTCAAGATCTATAATATTGGATGAGTATGCAAAAAGTATATAAGTATTAACCATACCTCGGATACGATTTCTGATATCGCAGTTGTTCCGAAAGCCTTTTGAAGATCGCCATGTTTTGCAACTTCACCCTTTGATACATTCATGAACACATTGCTGATTTGTAGAACATCGTCGAGATTGTTTTCGCTAAATGGAATGCAGATAAGCCAAATAACCATTGGCTGCGGCTGTTCTGCAGCGCTTACACTCCATTCCTATATTCCTGTACTTTATTCTTGTAGCAAGCGATCTGGGATGATGCGTTGAGAACATCAGAAGACAGCAGCGCTCCATACTTAGTACCTCAAACCGCTTTCCACCTTTCTTCAGCCGGACAATGGAAACATTAGTCAGTCTGGAAGGCTTGGACAGTCAGTTATGAGCAATCCCTAGAATGGAACAGAGGAGGTTTACTTGATTTGATTCGAAGGCTGGTTGATTGGCATTGTGACAATAGTGGTATCGTGCAAAGAAGATGATTAACTAAATCATGGTAAATGAGTATTTCGGGGGCCTCGGGACGGTCCCGAGCGAAATTTGTCGAGTAAGGATCCACATTGGGTTCATAACGAGATAGAGGACTGTATAGACAAATGTATGAACACTAGCTATAGGTAAGTAGAGGTCGCGCACAATACCGCCGCAGGCCGTGTGAATTGTTGAACCTACTCTTTCTCCTACTGCCTTCACTCATATTTTATCGTTAGTCACTATGAAGGGATTTGTAAAGTCCGTCAAGCGGTGCGTTCTTCGCTATCTCAGTCCGGGCAAAGCTTGATGATGCCGCATGAATTGCTGATTGATCTGCAGAACGCCGTTCATGGTCACCAGCAAAGTCGGAATGTCTAAAAGTAGGCCTTTCGATTATCGGAACGAAATGAGATGGCTGAACTCCCAGTGCTATCTTTACTCTCAATATCATCACTGCAACTCCGTATCGGCTTGAAGAGTCGAACGATCCTGAATTCGACGATTACCAACGGCATTTCTCATCTATGGAACAAGCAGTTGAGAAACTGCTCAAGGATACAAAGGCATTCACAGATGCTGTCAATCGTGAGTGTTTGAAAGGATCCCTTGACTCTAACCTCGTAACCTCGAGGGTTTCCGGATGCCAGATCTCTTTACGTCTGGAGCTGGATACGCTTCACACTTCTCTGTCATCTTCCATCCTATTGCTGGCGAATATGATCTCATTGGCAAGCATCCTGATGCCGCACATACGATCAAAAGCGTCGAAAAACACGAGACTGCGATGGAGGAACTTAGATCTGCCGTAGCACCCGAGCTTGAGCTCATAGAAAGTAGAATCGTCGGCCCTACTAAGGAATTCCAGGGTGTCATGAAGACCATTCGGAAAACCATTACAAAGAGAGATCACAAGGTTATCCAAATTGTTGTATCACCATGCGCTCACTCTGACTTGTTCGATAGCTCGTGGATTACGATAGGTTCAACAACTCTTTAACTAAACTCAGGGATAAGAAGGAGAAATCTCTGAGTGATGAGAAGAATCTATTCAAAGTGAGCGCTTCGTTAGCTGTATTTGAAACGCTCCGGTCTAATTTGCACGCATGGAGCTCGAACAAGATTTTGAAATGGCAACCAACGAGTACGACTACATCAACACCGCTCTCAAACAAGACCTACCTCGATTCATGACATTATCAACTCAGTTCATAGATCCGCTATTCCACTCTTTCTTCTATATGCAGTACGCATTCCGTTGTTCGCCGCATTTCTACTATTAAATTGTCTTCCAGGCTGAACATTTTTTATATCTTGTTGGAGAAAATGAACAATTTTTCGGAAGAAGCGAAATACGATATCTCCACTCTACCTGGAAATGAGATAACGTCCAATTACGAATCTCAACGAAGCGATGCCTGGTCGCGGATAGAAGAACTTAATATCACTAAACGAATCATTTCGACTTGTGCGTTCTTGATTCTATTTCCCCCGGTCTATGTTTTAAGCATAAAATAGCCAAATTTGTACAGTCCAATCGTGCTGCTGCTGGTTCAGGCGTATCACGTACAACTTCATCTACATCATCGCTCGCATCAAGTAGATCTCCCCCGCCGAGCGGGTTCAAGAAAGCCCCTCCTCCTCCTTTCGCTGCTTCCCAAGCCGCTCCGCCTCCACCGTATACATCTTCAGATGGACCCGCAAGCGCTGCGGCGTCTGCAGCCGCGAAAAAAGCACCTCCGCCCCCTCCTCCACTGAAACCAAAACCCAAACTGGCACTTAAGCCGCAGTTTGTCGTAGCTTTGTATGATTTCGCAGCACAGGTAAGATACTTGATTAATTCCATCGAATCTTCAATTAATTTAACATCTTGGACCTCATCCAGGCAGAAGGTGATCTGTCTTTCAACTCAGGGGACCGAATAGAAATCGTTGAGAAGACGGCAAGCGCGGAGGATTGGTGGACTGGGAAGTTAAATGGCATACAGGGTGTTTTCCCAGGTAAATTTAGAAAGCCGATCAGATTCAGTCTCGAGGTCAATAATGAAATCTCAAACAGGCAATTATGTTCAAGATGCTTAACGGTGTTTTCGAGCGAAGGAACAGACAATACTTACCACTCACACATTGACGATCTTTCGGTATCATTATACTAGTCCTGTAATTCAGCCATTTGTCAAATGAGATGTTTTGTCCGCGATACAGGTCCAAGACCTTTCTGGATATGACTGCAACATCCAAGACGACCACGATCACTTCAAAAATCACTTTGAGTTGGATGTCTCGTAATGTGCTTAAGTGAATCTTCCTCGTCGTACCTTTAAATTTAGATTTTTGGTTTAGGTGGATATCAAGGATATCTTCATCTCACTGATGCTCGATATAATCGGAGTTCCATTTTTGTTTTGATGTCGATGGATTTCCGATACGATTGAGAAACATTCTATTCATTGACATGGTGTGAGTCGGTGTTACATTTTCTTTCTGATCTTCGAATGGCGATGTTCTCCTGTGTTCCACTCTCATTCAGCCCCGAACTTGGCGGAAGTGAACTTCCCATTCAAGATCTACATACGCAAAGCTACTATCCCAAGACGAACTTCAATGATTTCACCGATATGGAGGGCATCTTAGGTTGTACATGATGATCTTCGGTATTGAGGAAGGCTCGGACGACGGATTTTGCGATGTTGTGGTGCACAGATGATACAGTGGATAGATGCTAACAAAGTCTGCAAGCGCTAGCTCCTATGGATTCAAGGTTGAAGAAGGTGTAAAGTATTATCTTCATTAGCGCTTTGTGAGTTGGAGTCGCACTGCAAATTCCGAGATTGTGTAGGCTACCTCCAGCGTTTGCGTGCTTGAACTGTTCACTTCACCATTCTCGAACGTACGAAGTCGCAAGACGAGCTTTGAGGTGGATCCCGCCGCAGTATGGCGCAAAATTGGCTGAAAGGGGATGAATAGTGTATCTTAGCGCTCGACGGGCAGTGTAGTGTTACATTTAGTAGGCTGTGCTGTTTCTTAGCGCCCTCGAATTTAAATGATAGAGATGAGATGCTATGACTCTTCTGCGGAGGCGATACCTGCCCGACATTATTTCCGTAATGACTTGCACAGTATGTTCTCAGAAAGTCGATAGCTTTTCCACTGGATATAAAAACACGAGGATTTACCATGCAATCCAACGAAGCGAGGTCCCCCGTCGCGGCTTAGAATACTATCTGCTGCCCACTCAAACCACAGCTCACTTGAAATCATCCATCGAACATTAGCATAATGCCAGGAAAGACGGTTCGATTTAACACACCCTCTCCTGCTTACTCTGTCGCATCGCTGCCAGAGATCGACGGGTCTGTGAGCCCACAGCCAATCCCCACCATAATGCTACCAGCAGTAGACTGTCAGTTACACCGTGCACTGCAGAATAACAAATTCTCGCCGTCTGCAATCTCATGGGATATGTCTTATCCAGTCGAAACTGCACGATTGCTACCACCATGTACCCAATTTGATTGGAACGCTCCGGCAACCAATCCACATACTACCCATCTTACGATAACATTCGGCGCGTGGAGATTTACCGTCGTCCCTCATCCAGCGTCGAAAGTACCATATATCACGGTTTTGGATGTTCTCTACGGAATCTATCGCTATTTCCGCACTTCGAGCTCTGAAAGAGACTATCAGGCTCTTTCATCTGATAAGCGGCATCGCGTCACCAGCGCGTACAATCAGAGATGGCGAAGATGCCAACCTACTGAACGGGAGATGGAACAGAAGAAAGGGGTCAAACAGATTGACTTTCTGGCAGACTCTAGAACCTTCTGGGGGTTGGCGCCGACGAAGGAGCTTGGTACATGGCAACTCCAAGTGACGCGCTCATGAATCGACCTTCTTCATATCAAATATACCCCCCTCCCCCGCAACTTCATACCCGGTTGATTAAGCCAATTGTATTATTATGATAATCTGTATGACCTCGTTTTGTAAAATCTTGTTCATGTTTCTTCACGCCTGCAACGACTTTTATTTGATTATCTTACCTGGCTCCACTTGATATCTGTAATATTGATAGCAAATGTGAATAAAGTGTTTGGAACGTCGAGAGTAACCCTGGGCCGTTCCGCATTAAGTCTCGAATATGGCCAGAACAATTGAGGTCATCAAATATACGCACTCGGATTGGCTGAGGCAACAGTGGCCAGATTTGGAACTTGCATATGTAATGGGCGATTTCTGAACCCTCTCTCTTCCCAACCGCACCAACCAATGTCTTCCTTCCACCAATTGACACGACTCCAACATGCAGTCCGATTTTCTGCGTTGCCTTTTCTTTATCCCTGCAATCCGACACTTTCTGTGCCAGTCCGGAGAGCAATGATATCAGCATACAAGCCCGGCGAAAACAGCTTTAATCATGCTGCCTTAACAGAAACTCCTCCAGTAGTCGTTCCTCCAACGAAAACATTTTCGCCAGATGCTTCAGCTCCGCAGACCGCTGCTGGTCCACCTCCTGCTCCTAGAGCTGAGAAGCCAAGGCCGAAATTGCGAGCCACGAAGGCCGCGCTGTCCATAGTATGTTAATGTTACTGAATAACTCGCGCTGGTCATTGTTCTCATGACTGTTATCGCTGCAGACCTCAGAGGCAGTTAAACGTTTACAAGCATTGCAAAGAGGACCCACACCACAGCTCATACGAATCGGCGTCCGAAACAAGGGATGTGCTGGCCTATCCTATCATTTAGAATACGTCGAACAGCCCGAGAAATTTGATGAACTTGTCGAGCAGGATGGTGTCAAGGTCATCATTGATAGCAAGGCGCTATTCTCCATCATTGGAAGTGAAATGGACTGGCATGAAGATGCTCTGAGGTATGTAAGCTGTTGTTTTCTTTATCAACCACTTACTCAGTCCCCTTGGCAGCTCTAAATTTGCCTTCAAGAACCCAAACATAAAGGACGCTTGCGGTTGTGGTGAATCCTTTACAGTCTCATGATTGAGACTTTTCACTTGTATCCCTGCCGTCATTTTCCGATTGTCCAGTGTATCGATATCCCATCATAATAACTAGATGTGAATATAATGGAATCACCCTCTTCAGATATATTGAGATGTGGAACATTCCAATGCCAATATGGAAATGTGAGTGGGCTTTTATACCGGCTCGAGATGGGAGTCAGCCGGAGTTCGTTTGACTCGACTGGGACAACCTTCTCGGGACCGCGCAGTTGTCGTCATGATTCATGGAAGACATGTACAGTACACGTCCGTATGATAAGATTTATACAATACACATGCAGGAGACACTCGGAAATATAACAAGGCAGCGTTATCATACAAGATGCATGAGCAAGAGCAAGGAAAAGATGATCGTTTGAAACCGTTAATCATACACTGAGGAATTCTTTTTGCATGTTAGCAAAAGCTGCCGCTCCCACTCTAGCTAAACCAAGTTGAAGAAGGCACACTGCGGTTTGGCGATACATCATCTCCAAAGCAGGATGAGTCGGACGACCTTGTGATCCTGAATAGACGAGACCGCTCAGCTCATGATTGCAACAAAAGAGATCAACGTACGAAGTATAGCCTGGTTCAGATCATTGGCCAACTGTACCCGCGCATCATGTCCCGCGACTTCCGCAATTGTGCCCCCAGCTGATAATGGATCAAACACGGCAAAAATAGCGAAAGCACGAGTAAATATCTGCTTGATTTCAGGATTGCGTGTAGTCTTGAAGTCCGTATCCAAGGTTTGACCGTATGCTATAGCGGAATTCAGCGCTGCTTCATATTGGTCTCTAGCTGAAGGAGGCCGGGATGGAATTTCGGAGCTAGCTCCGGCTGCCCCATTACTTCCGTTAGTACCCGTACTGCCAGAGAATGGAACGTCGTCGTCGTCGACATCCATACCCATCCCGCCCTCCTCTAATCCATCCATTTCGGGAGCAGAAGCCTGCTCTTTGGTCGCCATTGCCTTCATCTTGTTCTCGAGTTCCGCTGATTCCAGTACAAGCTCCACAAATTTACGACAGCGGAGCTTTACGAACATTAATCCTTCGTCAGCTTCCAATGCGCTAGGATAATGCTCTTTGGTCTCTGTGAGAGCCGAATCAATGTCACCAGAAAGAACGAAGTTAACTATCTGAGTTCGTGTTTCGATATCGGCCTCCAGAACACTAGTCGAGGGAGAAGGAGTCGATGGTTCTGGAACATCATCCATGTCGATATCGTCGTCAACTGAGAGTGAAGCTGGACTTTTTTCAATGGCTTCCCGATTTTGTTTCTTGAATGCCCTTGCTGTTTTTATGTATCCATGATGCGCCAAATAGGAAAGTACAAGCTTGTCTAGAGTCTGCCTGCACTGTTGCTCGGATACTTCTGGCAGTGAAGGCGCAATCTCCTCTCCGATTGTATCGTTTGTTGCTGTGGCAGAGAACAAAGTCGGGTCGAGTGGTCGGCTCATAATAGCAGCCCACGTTTTCTGACGCTGCTGCTGGACATAAAAATCAATGCCGAATTGGAAATCCTCATGTCCGAAATTGACTTTGACGGACTCTCCTAAATGCTGCAAACCGACGGTAGGGTATATCTCAATACCTTTGCCAACATTCTCAAAAGCGATCCCTATTGAATAGAAAAAGAAGAAAAGTTAAGTCTTACCACGGGTCAAGAATGAGTGAACGTGATGGTGGTCATTCACCTAGGAAGGTGCCATTCTTTGTGAAAAATGCTTGATTAGTGCTAAAGTCGATGCCACAACCAACGACGTCTCCCACTGTTGTCCAGATGAGTTGAAAATCATTCGACGAATCTGCAGAACCACAACTCACATCCAAAAGTAGGACCATAAGGTGTTCCGTTTCGTTCTGCGGCGAAGGAGCATCCATCATCCCCGTGATACCCCCAGGACGTTGGTTCCCAGCCCGGAAGACGGGACAGTTTGACATCAGGACCAGCGAAACTAAACAGCACATAGAATGGATTCGAGGGGGAAATTATGAAATGCATGTCTTTCTCACCCTACACTTATGTGTCTGCAACAAAATATCAGATACTTATTCGTTGCTGGCAGGTAAAGATTACTAACGCCTTTTGGCCCTTACTGTGGATTTCCACTTCATAATAATACACTCCACATGCTGGAGGAATTGGTTGCATGGACCGTGCGGCGGCGGCATCTCTATCTCCATTACCACTAGCGCCTGCAAATGGTCAATACGTGGCTTCGAATTGCGATGGCTATGCTTAGTGTATATACCTTGAAAACTGAGTTCTCGTCCATTTCCAGACAAGCTTAATGATTGATGACGATATTCATGGCTCCATCGTGTTGGTAATTTCATGGTTTGATCGGGAGATGCGATGGAAATCACAGCAGGTTTGTTAGGGGGGGGACTGGCATTACTGTCGTCTTCACTGTCTGTAGATGGGGACAAGGCTCTGGAGCGAAATTCAGCCTCTGTGAATGGGAAGGTCGTAGGGGCTTCGGTTTGGAGCAAATCTTTGAAAGATGAATGGTCAAGGTATACAGGTCGGGTGAAAGAAATAGGAGCCGAAAGTGTCATGGAGGTAGAACGATTCCGTTGCATGCTGGACGCTCGGGTTCCAGCCGCACTAGCTCTCCGTGTCCGTACAGGGGGAGTAGATGAGGATGGAAGACATGAAGGATCGATGTTGCGCGATGATTCTGCGCGTATAATTCGAGGTTCAAAGGTAGTGGCCGATCGCGAGGAGGGAGGGCGGAAATGAGAACCAAGAGGTTGGGTAAATGACCTTGCAGTAGCTCTAACTGGAGAGGTGCTGAGGGCCGAAGTACTACCAGTGATTCCACGTACGCCGTGAGCTACTACTACGCCACGATGGTCATCGGGGACGGTATGGGACCCTGAGCTTTGGAGACGAGGTCGGACGCTTGTGGTAATGAAGGGGATGGATATTACGGATTCTATGTTCCTCGTGGGTGATGTGGACGCGGAGCTTCTCGGAATTGGAATGCTAGCGGACCGGGAAGGTCGAGAAGTCATGGTAGCAGCTCGTAAGAGCCGTTAGCCCCGAAAGGATTGATCAGAGTAGGGACAGAAGAGCCCAGAACAAGATATATTTCAAAGATGAAGAGCAGAATTTGAAGATAAAAGGCAGATATAGAGCGGAAATTGTACGAGCTTTGAGTTACCAAGATGATGGCAGTTTGGGTCGGAGACAATTCAGGTCACGCGATCCGAGCATTTCAGGAAGGCGTTACGCGTCCGATTGATTTCTTTCTGTAATCTCGACCATGGTCTGTACTTTTCACCGATTCTTGGCTTTGGAATCGGCTACTGAAATCGCACCCAGGACCCTTCTTTCCGCATTGTTCCTGCCAGCGTACCAAAGACTGCATCGGTTGTAGAAACATCTAACAGTCTCGGCCTTCACGATACTCTACAGTATGGACCGCGCACAATTGCCATAGAAGTGAAGACAGAGGGTAGTTTGAAGGATAGGCTATATAACGTACGTCGTCTTCCTTGCTCAGACCGCACAGATCATTGATGTAATCAGTGGGAGGAAACGCAAGATAATCTAAAGCTTACGATGATGCGCAACACCCATGGTCTTCATGCCCCCATGAGATTGCTGATGGAGAGAAGGATCGTCAGTGCAGTAAGTGATATTATATCCTATTACCGTTCAATGCATGTTCATTGCGCTGTAGAACCCGCACATGTCGTTGCTGCCTCAAACCAACCTTCAGTTAGATATTCTTATGGGTCGTGATGAATCCGTAGAAGCTGCAGACGTCTTTGCAGGTAAGTCTAAACCTGTATCTCTCAATCTCAGTCTCATCTTCTCTGCACAGGCCCATTGAGCGGACCACCGCTTGATATTCGTCAAGACATGGAGAAGAAACATCGAATCTAATCAGATATCCCCCTCACAGGAACTACAGGCCCAATGGTCTCCTTCCGTAACACTGATAGTCTTACAGCTGGAGCACTTAGTAGTACATGCTGCTCATAATCTTATGTGGGGCTTGTCGTGATTTATAAATTGTCAATTCGTAAGACATCAATATTATGCAAGTGTGGACGAAAAGCATGCATACATGTCGCGTGTAACTAATTACTGCTAAACTGAGCCAGAGATTCAGGCGCTTATTTGCACCCCGCTTTCACGCTTGACCATCAGCATCGTTATTGCTTCCATATACATCAGAATGTCTACTAGACCAAAACAAGCACCGCGAATGGCTCGGCCTGCTGCTCGTTACTGGGCCGGTAAGGCTCCTAAGAATGTCGTTGGAGCCGATTCTGACACCGAGGAGGAGGAGGAGCAACCTCAATCGGAGGAAGAAGGAGATGTGAATATTGGCGGCGAACAAGAAATAATGCAGTACAGAGATGAGGATGAAGACGAGGATATGCCAATGAAGAAACAGGCCCTCAAATCGAAGTCGATGAATATTGCATTGAGAGATGTTGATATTTCAACTGACGGCAAGGTTATCGTTGCTGGCCGGGAAGAATCTGGAAAGACGGTGCTGGAAGAGGATGAGGGTAAGACTGTGTAATTTCTCTTCGGCTTGAATTCAAACCTGTTCCTGCTCTATAGAATCCGAAGGTGAATCGGAAGAGGACATTGAATCGAAGGTAAAGCAAGAGGAATCAGGGGAAGATGTATGTTCGTCCTTGACAGCTCTCGAAAACTTCCTGAATGTCGGACAGTCTAGCGAATATGAAAGTGACTCAGAAGAAGAGCAAAAACCTAAATTACAGTTCAGGCCGGTCTTCGTTACAAAGTGCTTAAGATATTCAATCATTCTTATTCTTTACGCGATCTACACGTATGCTAACTATTCTACCTGCAGACGGAATCGGGAAACTATTGTTGAACGTGAACAGATGGCTGAAGATACCGAAGAAGCTTTGAAACGAAAGGAAATGGAAATTGAGGAGCGACGGAAACAAAGTCATGATCTGGTTGCAGAGAGTATTCGACGTGAATTGGCGGAAAGTAAGGGCTTTTTGAAATTCACCTTGCGGTCACTCATGCTCCGTTTCAGAGGAGAAAGAAGAACAGGTTCTGGACGTTGATGATACAGATGGGCTAGACCCTGCTGGTGAATTTGAAGCGTGGAGGTTGCGGGAACTGGCACGTATTAAGAAGGAGAAGGAGGAAGAGGTTCGCAGGGAGGAAGAGCGGGAAGAGATTGAACGAAGAAGAGCTATGCCAGAGGAGCAACGATTGAAGGAAGATTTAGAGAGGGCGCAAAAACTGAGGGACGAGAAGCCAAAGGGGCAGCAGAAGTTTCTTCAAAAGTATTGGCACAAAGGTGCTTTCCATCAGGTACGTCTCGCAACGTAACGGATGTGATTCTATCATCTTTACTAATCTCGCGATCTGAATTATTCAGGATACAGAAATTCTCAAACGACACGATTTCACTGAAGCAACTGAATCGACAATGGATGTATCGCTGCTTCCGAAGGTTATGCAAGTCAAAAACTTTGGCAAACGAAGCAGAACAAAATATACCCATCTTCTGGATCAGGATACCACTATAGCTACCGGAGGTTTTGGGGGTACGGCACCTGTTAAGGCGGGTGGCAAGTCTACGGAAGCCGGTGGCTGTTTCCTGTGTGGGGGTCCACATATGAAAAAAGGTAAACAACCTTTTGCTGAGATGTGACGAACAAATTGAAGTAAACACATGCAGACTGTCCGCAAAATGTCGGTCCATTAACAAGGCAACCGGGCTCGGGTGCTAACGCCGCCCCAGGTGGTTCGCGACCATGGGGAGCTACGCCTGGGCAATCGAGCTCCTGGAAGGACCGTGACGACGGTAGGAGGCGGAACGTTGATGATGATTGGAAGAATGGGCACGATCGTTCTCCGCGACGGGATCGACACAGGGACCAAGAATCCCATCCGAGAGGGGGCATGGGGTTGTCTCGGTCACTAAAAAGAAGGGACGAACATGATTCACGTAGATCGCGCTCACCGCGTTCAGTGTCCCGCTCGAGGTCCCCACCACGGCGGAGAGATCGCCAAGATGACCGGTCATATGTGCGAGACGAGAGACGGCGGTTTCGAGATCGGTCCGAGGAGCACGATGCGAGGGACAAGCGGCGACGAGTAGATTATTAGTTAGATTGTTGATATGAGTCTTCCCGCTCGTTCATTCTGCCAAGTCTGTGTCTTCCAGCCCGTTTCAGGTGTCTCCAGAAGATCTTCTGTGCGCTGGTAAGTAGCCGGAACACCGGGGAACTCCGAAATCAAGTTCATGAGAGTTTGTGCGGCCTTGCAGAAATTGTTTACAAATCGGCATCTTCAGTGCCCGAATAGTAAATGTCTTCTCGGGCACGCGTACACCAAGAGTACACACGTCTACTCTTATAAACACATTATGTTGATTCCGGTCTTCCTTCTTTACCTGGTGCCCGACCTGAACCGTTCCAATGCAACGATAAAAAGTTTCGTGCTATCAGTATTCTCGATTCACTCTGCAAAGCCTCATGCCTCGAGCCGTCAAAGTTGCGGTAGTAGGCACTGGATTGGCAGGTCTCTCTGCTGCTTATTTGTTATCGGGTTCGTCTAGTACCGAGGTAGAATTCGAGGTCCATGTCTTTGAAAAGGCGCGTCGTTGTTTTCCGTCCTTCAACAAAACACTAACGTTGTGAGTGTTTAGTCTTCGACATTGGGTATGGACTCGTCCTCTATTACTCTACCTGTCCCTGGCAAAGAACAAAAATGGCGCATCGATGTTCCAATGCGGTCATTTCAATCAGGTTTGATTCTGAAAATCGCGTATTATCGCTAACCGTTGATTGTTACTTCAGGTTACTATGATACCCTCATTTCTCTTTACAAACATCTTGGGATTTCATTTCGAAAAACAGACTTTTCATATTCGTTCTCGCGCCTAAAACCCGAGACTGCTTACGCGTCCAGAAAAATCACTACAGATGTGATATACAATGGTAATTCAGGAATCGCAGGCCTAAGCATTCCCTCATCGATGAGGTTGAACGGAAAAGTGCTTTCGTCGATCTATGCAGTAGCAAGCGGCGCCTATGCTTATGGGATTTTCACGTTGATGTGCTTTCAATTGTTAATCTTGTATATCAGGGTCCTGTTTCTTTCTATCCCCATTTTCCGGCCCCAGGATGTCGAGGAAATGACCTTCCGTACTTGGTCGGCATTAACAACTCCTCGAGGCTTCATAGCGGAATGGACGATGTTGGATCTTGCGTGGGTCGAATTCACACAAGACCTGCTGGTTCCCCTCTTCTCCGCTGTCTGTACAGCCCCCGAAAGCAATATCTATGATCATCCAGTCGAAGAGTTTCTGGGTAGGTTGTTCAGTGTCTCTCAAATGATATCGTATCAACATCTTTCTCTCGTTGTTAGACTACATATGGTTGACATTGGGACACCACCATTATGTGGTGCTCAATGGTGTCCAAGAGGTTGTTTCGAAACTCATTGCTGGTGTCCAGCACGTACATCTATCATCACCTATATCGAGCATCCAAATGGATCCTGATGATCCCACTACATCATCAATACATGTTTCCACCGGCAGCAGGGTTCAAATTCACACTGGATTCCACCATATCATATTTGCAACCCAGGCCGTCCGCGCTGTTCCACTCTTGGAGTCCTTTGTATCATCACTACCTCCGCATGCAAAGACTAAACGACGCGCTGTAGAGGAACAGATCGCTTGCCTCCGCCAATTTACGTACTGCTCGACTCTAGTGATCAACCATACCGATTCTTCATTAATGCCAGATAATATCGAAGATAAACGCGATCTAAATTTGATCTCTCTCGACCGTGATGCGCCTTCTATCGTTACTGATGTGAAGAAGGTGAACTCATCAGAGACAAAAGTAGAAGATAGCTGGTCTTTACGGTGCTTGCCACCTTCGTATACGATGGCGACACACGTTCTGACGCCTCCGGAAGGTTACCCTGCTCATCTTCCGGCCATATACCAAACAACAAACCCTGTAATCGAGCCCCGAGAAAGTAGGATATTGAGTGTAGCTACTTTGGAACGCGCCGTCCTGACGGTGCAATCCAAGCGAGCACTCAAGTGTCTGAATGTGAGACATGGCAGGAAGTGGTGGCACACTGCTAGTCAGAGAAAAAGTGGACTTGGGCCATTGCAGGGAGCAAGACCAGGCAACGAACTCAAGCAGACGCCAGGAATATGGATATGCGGATCATTCGCTTACTCCGGTATTCCACTGCTGGAGGGATGTGTAGTGAGTGCGAGAAACGTCGTCGAACAAGGAATCTGCAACAGTGAAGGTGTACGAGGGCATATACCATGGTGAATTAGTTAGTTTGCAACGTGTATAAATGATTCGGAAATGGATATAGATTTGTGCATACGGTAGGTGCTACAGTTGGCTATAGATAGTCCATCGGGAGTTGGCTCAGTTCGTCGAAAGCAGAAGCAGAACACCTCATAGAAAACAGAGGACCGACTCGCGAATGCTCTACATCTGAACCATAAAGAGATACTTGACCCGAATCTGGGAGATATCGTAGACAATATACTTTGCAAAGATGAGATGAGCATTTGGGAGGACTTTTTATCCTCAGCTATTCCGCTTACCTCGTTGTATTGCAAGTAACCCTTAGGATTTGGATCATCATCACAAGGGCCATCTGGCATGATACAGCCCTCCAGTTCCTCGTTATTGAGAGCTTTGCCGGCATCTTTCCAATTTGTGGGCGCGGTGCGTCCGATGCCCTTTGTGGCCCTAGATGGAGAAGAAGACTGAGCTCGGAGCAGCGATAGACAAAAAATGTGTTGATCGACCTCTTGCCCTGCTTTTTGCAACTTCGGGCGGCGTCGTATTCCTGTATCAAGGAATTCAGCTTTACATGAATTGTAACAACTGTACTGCGAAGCCCATACCGCATCATAGCGCTCATAGAATGGCTGAGCAGCTACTTCACAGAGCAAAAGAACACCAGTGCCTCCGCTCAAACTGTAAGACAGAGATTAACTCGAGCTTGAACAACGAAAACTAAGAGACTGACTGAGGGTAACAGTAGCCTGCAGACTAAGAAGACCATCAATTGTCAGCTGGGGATAACACGAAAGTAGCCAGAACCAACTAACCTTCGACATCATCTGTAATTAGAATATTCGGATAATCAGTAGTAAGTAGGGAGCAATAAGATAGATATTACGTCGGCAAAGTATACACCCTTTCCGAACATATAACCATTGACAGGAGCTAAGAGGGTATGAAGAACGTTACACTTTGCTTTAGCAATCAAAATTCAAAATCGCTTACCTTCCGGGGGAGCAATTCGGAGACCTTGCGACAAGATACCAGCAAAGTTGGTCGTTCTGGACCCATGCCAGAGTAACATTCTTTCCTGGTTCTGGAGGGTGTCGTTGCCAGCATTCTTCCAAGCTTCAGTCTCAACGCTCCTGCATTGAGGGTTTCGTCAAGTTCGGTTGTGTTGGTACATAATGGTTTGGCGTACCTTTCAACACGATAGACGTTCTTAAGTTTGGCTTTGATGTGTCCATGTGTCTTGCCATGAGTATCTGACATGTACCTGGCGAGCATCTTGAACTCGTCGCTATCACGCTCAACTGGGTCCATCTTGCTCAGTGAAAGGGAATTGAATTGTGCGTCAAGAGGGTTCACGGGATTGCCCTCTCCATCTGAAGCATTACTCGCTTGCATAAGTTCTGTGGCGATTTCCTGTGACGCGAAATGAGCTACGTCTTCGTACAAAGGGCACAAGCTCGTACCATGTCGCCGAGAGCATCGACAAGTTCAAGTTCCTACTTGGTTGTTAATAGAATAGTCAAGCCGCACTATAAGATATTTCGCGCGCACTTTCTTCAATGCATTTTGGGTGTTGATTGCAGGTGGTTTATTTCTCCCAAAGTCGTGCGGGATGATACTAATCGAGTGGAGGCGTATTAGGTTGGAAGGATGTCGTTGGTGAAGCTGGAACGCACGAGTAATATCGGTTGGTGAGCTCTGCACATCCTGCCTGTTGTCCGCCCCACCTCTTTGCTTCTTCGCTGTTGGGGTTATCAATGACTTCGGAGAGTGCCTTAGATCGAATTTTTGAGTGATTTATGTACATATCTCAGGAACGAGAGCAAACCTTCAGGGCAGCGAAGCCTTTGAGAATAGTTGCTTTCGAAAGTTTGCCTTGCTCGTTGGTCAGTAAGATCCCCAAATCAATGTGAATAGGACCAGGGCTTACCCAAAGGAAGCTTATTTGCGTCATAATTCATTGAAGATAATGTAGCGTCGATAATGCTAGTGTTGAAGATAAGTCGACAGAATTCCTGCAACGGAGAGTATTGTCAATGTATCTCGAGTCCAACAGAACGAAAATATATACCTGAACCTCGGGTTTGAGAGTGCATTCCGGAATCGGTTGTTGCTCGGTTTGAGCTTTGCCTTTTCCTTTGCTCTTGGGTTTGTCTTTTTCTTCAGTATCTTCTTCATCATCATAGTCGCGTTCTAATACAGGCTCATGAATATAATTAGCAGTTGAGAGATAAGTGCCGCGATACCTAGGAAAAAGTATTTCCCTATGGCAATGTTAACAAAACGAACCCAATATGCGACGTAGATCAGGTACCTTTCTTGGGTTCCATGCCGACCCTACTCTCCCAATCTACACCCGACTTGGCCTTGAACTGTTTCTTGAACTCGTTGATGGCTTGAGCAGAGGTGAAGGGTCCCTGAATGACAGGTAACATGAGCGTCCCGGATTAAGGAAATAGTATGACCAGAGTATGACAGTCTAGCCGACCTTCGTTTGAGTTTGCCCCCGTTCTCCTACGCGACCCCAATGTGTGAAGAGCTCACAAGTAGCATTGCTACCGATGGGGTGCAGAAGTTGCAGGACGTAGAACCTGAAGAACGTCGGGATTCGTTATAAGATATTAGCTAGCACGACTACGCACTTGTTTTTATTCGCATTTATGTCTGTCTGATTGAGCATAGCATCCCAAACGCCTTCTTCATTGGCGAAGACCTGATGCGTTGCTTGGTGTGGTATGAGCAAAGGCAATTATTGACTCATGGAATCATGATACTTACAGACTTTCCCTGACACCTCATCAACGGGAGCTGCGCCTCTTTTAATCACCTACAAAAGTCATTGTCCATGGATATGCACCTCTAGACAACGTGGACGACAAACCTGTTTCATGTTCTTCGCGGGCTTATCTTCTGCTTTCGCATCCTCATCCTCATCTACCGTAGTTTTTGATTTCTTCGCTTTTTTACTCACGGGTTTCTTGGCAGGAGCATCGTCCTCAGTGTCGGAGCTAGCATGAACGCGTTTGGTTTTGGACTTTGGTTTTGAAACGGTAGTAGCCGTAGCAGCTGCATCAGCAGCATTCTTGGCTGCTTTGGTACGTGAGCTAGAGCGAGTAGGTGCAGCAGGCGCGGCACCGTCAGCAGTTTTTTTACGAGGAGGCATATTGAGGGATATTGAGGTTTCGGCGTTGACGCTAGATATATACACGCCAACACGTGTGATCATCATGAGAAATGACTCATGGCGCGTTTGAATCACATGTCTCGCGCCTCCCGAAGTACTCAGTAAGGAGGCCGACTCGCACCTGTGTCCACGCGCTTCGAAATTCTGTCCTTACTATCCGAAGGGGAAGGGTCATTTGTGTTCTTCAACTCAGATCAGATGGTTGTAAAATAGTGTGAACTTACTCAGTCGCTCTGTAACTAGTCCGCACGTAGCTGTATGTAGTTTATAAGTTCACTGTTATTTGCCTCAGGCGGTGTCCTAAGGTGTCCTAGTAGTAGTAGGTAGTAGTAAGAGGACTAGGGCTACCTTTCCATTCGACACTGAGTTAAGTTATCACTTCTCATCATCTGTTCGAGCATTAGTAGATGTCATCACCTCCCACTTTGACGATTGCTGTTGGGGCTGAGAAAATCTAGTCTCCTATATCAGTGTCTTATCATGGGGATTTTAAATACTTATGAACGCCAGCGATCCAATCATGAATGTTGTTGAGCTCCGAGAGGAACAAGGGAACCGTATAGCACACAGAGGTGCGGATTGTGATATCGGTGTGATATAGAGTAAAAAAAGTGACGGCAAGATTTGTCCTCAATTTGCCTTTTATAATCATGTTTCGCACAACTCTCATTTTCATTTCCTTTTGCGTTTAACTCACCTCTTTGTGCAAGTCACATCTAATCTACCCCAAAACACGACGTGATAATAAAGAGGGTTGTTCCCTGTGACATTTTACCGCCTCTTATGTCTGGCCAAAGGTATAAAGAGGCCATGGTTGCGTCGGTCCTCCTCGTGTTTCCTCCGCTTTCTATCCTTCTCAATGTCTACACAAAGTTTGTTCCTTGCGTTTTTGCCTTATGCCGCTCTATTCTGATCTTTTGTCGCGTTCCAGTCTTCCAGTTTTATACCCCGACAGAGACAGAAGTTAATCATATTGTAGGCTATGATTATATGGCTACAAGCAAAGATCACACTCTCGATGAAAAGCTACCTCCTTCGCATCCAGTATCCACCCAATTTGCACCCATTTTCTCTCCTTCTCTTGAATACCGTGGGCCCGATAGTACATCACCCTCAGAATTTTCCCGGAAATCATCGGCCCGTCCTTTGGCTCCCAGGAAAGGTTCCCCTCGACGTGAAACTCACATTCCTCGACCTCGTAATCCCTTCATGATCTTCCGATCCGAGTATCATGCTCAGTCAAAGATCTCCACGGATGTTGAACGCGACCACAGGCACATTAGTCGCATCGTGGGATATCTTTGGAACAACATGTCCGAGGAGGACAAGGCACCATATCGATTTATGGCAGAGAAGGAAAAGGCCGAACATCAACGGAAATATCCGGGTTATCGCTTCTGTCCTGGCACTCGCACTTCTAAACCAGTGAAAAGAAATGTCAAGCGGAATGGCCAAACTGACCTCGTTCGAGCTCAGAAGGTCGCAGAACTTCTGAAAGCGGGATTGCAGGGTCACGCTTTGGAATCAGCGGTCAAAGATATAGACTCTGAAAGTTTGGAAGATTCGAGTCCTCCCGCCGAGGATTTCTCTCCGTCGCCTTCTTCTTCTCCTTCCACGCAACCCTCTCCTTCTTTACCCGACATACATGGATGGCTACCTAGTAAACGGGACCCTGTCCCAGTTAGTCCTGTTTTCCGAAGTCCACTCCTCGCTCCAGCTCCTACTCCACCTCCAGTATCAACTACACCTATTCGGCGGTTTGTGGTGAGCTACTTTTTTCAAACTTTCTTGTTGACCGTGACTCAAAAACGCAAACGGCAGCCGGAACGACCAATCATGGACTCATTGAGACCCGATCCCGCGTCTATGGTGCCCAACTTCACATATAGCTCACAAAGTAGTCAGCTTCCCCTTTCACACATGATTCCTGCACGCCCCGAAGTATATCTACCCCAACTGCACGAGGCTAGCGTTGTACAAGGTTATGATTATGATAGCACCCCCAACCTTTATAACGCCTATCACAACGAGCCCCACTTCATCCAACATGATACTGTTCAGACTCCTTCCTACCACGATGCAACTCCGACAACGAAAATATACAGGAATACTGCTTCTCTATGTCATTATCATGATGATGGCTCGTCAAACGTCCCTTTCGACACCCGTTTCCCATTCCACCAGAGCTTGGTCGTCAGCGCTCAGGACAACTTATTTTCTGGTTTACCCAACGAATATTGGTTGTACCAGGAGCCCGCAGGCCAGATTTCTGACCAGACAAACCCCCTCACTTGGGATCCAATGCAGTTCATTGTCAATATGTGATTCCCCCGCCTTTCCCTTACTCTTTCTTGTGGTTATTGTTTTATCCAATTTATCTTCTGCGTTCGCTATTTTTCGGGCTCTCTCAAATTTACCGACATAGAACGTAAACTTATTGCTCATATTATGTCACTTATTGCCTAACTGTAGCCATTAGCATTCTCTGTTCTCATATCTACTTCTATTTGTTACACTACTCACGTACCCGTTATCACTCATAATCACCCTGTACATTGAAGATACGTCATTTTCCATTTTATGTACATGAAATCCTAGAAACTCTTATTGGAACTCTTATCATAAATTTCTCATCACTCGCCACTGTGGTATCTAGTCGTCCTTTAGAGGTTCGTTCTTCGTGCCCCAACATTGTGGTTTATTAAGATCACAAAATTATACAAAAGAGAATGGCATACGAAGGACAGTTTGAGGAAGTGGATGGTCTGTTACACAATTCCGAGCACGACGGTTGCCCGTAAACTCACTTGATGTCCTACCGCCGGCAATTCGTGGTCCATCTGGATCAAAGCTGCCTCGAGACCGCCATCACTATCGCTCACATTGGTACTGGCACTTCCCTGAAGACCACCCAACAACCCACTACTCTTCCAACCCCAGCTTTGCCCCACCTTGAAAATATCTGGCGCGCTGCGAAAACGAGTTTGCGCACTCCCAGTAGGGCTTGCGCAATTAACAGAAAAGTATACAGAGACTACTTGCCGAGGATCGGTGTAAGGATATATCGACTGGGAATTCACGACAGCATGAAAAGGTGGGTCGGGCAAGGGCAGGTCTGTGGACGACAAGGTTGACGCCGGAGGTACTACAGTAATAGCAGAGGGGGCAGACTGAGTCGGTACAGAGGCAAGAGGGGACGGAGTTGACCACCCAACTTGCGAAGTGCTCGCAGAGGCGCCTGGTATTCCATAGTCCATATTTCGTGTAGTCCCGTCTCTTGAGCCAGAACCTTGGTGTCTACTTCTTCCAAATGTTGGGAATACCGTGGGCAACGACGAGCTTAGGAAATTATTTCCGCTGAGAACGGAATTGGCGGAATGAGAAAGAGTTAAATTTCGCCATCCGCCTGATCCTCCGGGGGTTCGCGGTCGCGCTGGTGAAGAAGAAGGGGACACCGGAGCCGTCATAGGATGCAAGGAAGAGCCGCTATTACCTCGGGGACGGGATGTCGATGAAGATGTTTGGGAAGCTGAGGCAGAGGAAGACGTAGCTTGGGGTGCAGATGCATATGGCGTGAGCGGAGAAAATGCAGGGCCTCTTGGGGAGGGACTTGGAGGCGAAGAAGTCAATATTTGCTGAGACCTCTGCACTTGGATGGTGGATAATGTCAGGGGTGAATTCGGGCTAGCTGGAGAGTATGTGGAGGAGGGAGAGGATAAAGTGGGGTTAGAGTGATCTTTGAGTGACTGGCGAGAATCACTGAAGGGGTCTGGTGCGCTGAACGGCGGGGTATTTTCGGTAGGGGATTGTCTGTGCAAATAGACACCCAGTTGATAGTTAGGAAGTAATCCGCTTCCTGGTGAACGATAAGTTTGCACGTCTTTAGGCGACTCAAGAGTGTTTGCTGAGTTTTTGTCCTTTCGTTGGACAACCTGGACATAAACGTTCCACAGACTACCTGCGTACCAAACCGTCCTCGAATGGATACGGTCTTTTTCCTTCAGCATCTCCAGATTGAAGAATTCGACACTGAACCGAAGAGGTGGGTGCGAGGAGAGCAGTTGTGTTGGAGGCAGCTGGAAGGGGGATGGGGAATGAAGAAGAAAGGGAGCGGGAGAGGAAGTGAATGAGAATGAATGATCGTCTGTGAGAGTTGCATAGCAAATGGTGTCTCGTAGCCCAAAGAAAGTTCGTTCCTTCGAGGTTTTTGCAATGGGCGCCGTCTTCTCTGGTTGCTCCCCAGTTCGATCATCGGACGAAGCAGCAGTGTCGCCCAGCGTGGCGGATCCCCTCTGCATTCCTTTCTTTCCCCGAGAAGAGTGCTCTCGGTGAAGGGAACTTTTGCCAAAGCTACTTGCAAATAGCTCATCCATCGTGATGTTATTATGAATGCTTCCCTCCACATTTATACCGCTAAACGTGGTTATGGTGTCCCCAATTCGCAAAGATTCATTGGCAGGGATGGTGAAGTACGGTTTGACGCGATCGAGCGAATTATCTGTAGCTGACGTTGATGAAATACTGGAAACGGGTTTCGCAAACCCTAGTTTGTCTACTGGGTGTACCGCCTTGTGTGATGAAGTATTTTGATTACCCCTTTTTATGGTATTCTTCACTAGTTCTGCCTCCCAAACTGCTTGTTGTAACGTTCGAAGGTCAACATACGGACGTCCGGTGGAAGGTGAGATATCTTGAGAGATATTGATTACGGCATCGGTAGACTGTGAGATAATGAAACAGGGCATGAGATGAACCAACTGAAGCATCTCACCATGTTCGTATAATATATACATGTACTGAAGAATGCGTCCCATTGCTCATCCTCATTACTGCACTCATTCTGCCAAGTATCAGACCATTGTTTCCATTCGTCACCAATTGCAGTCTCTGAATGGTCTGATTGATAATCCTCGCCATTAGAATCCAGTGGAGTCAACTGGCGTCCTTTTCCTTTTAATCGTGATTGCTGGGCATGCCTCTCGTTTTCCTCATCAATTTCCACCTGCTTTTTCCGTAATTGTTTAACCTTAGTCCTGACAGCCCTTCTCAACTCCACTACACCTTTCGCAAATGCATACCTCTCTTCCTCGGGGCTACCCGGTGTTGTGGCAGGTGGTGGGTTGCGTGAAGAAGAAGTATCAAAGGTTGACTGTGCAGAAATTGAAGAGGTTACAGAAAGTGTGTCATAAAGTGAAGGCGCGGGTATGAAGAAGCTGTCGCTAGATATGAGGACATGAATCCATGAGAGAGACAACCCCTCATATCCCGCTCCCACTGCAGTTGCAGTGAAGAATTTCGGAATCGACTTGACATTGGATTGGGTCCATTTTGGGGTCCACGCGGAGGATGTGGAACGACTGGGTCTGCTTGAATTTGTATCTGATGTCAACGGTACGCCTTCAAAGCCATTCTCCTCCACGGTCCACGAATCCAAGCTTGCGTTCGGGTCGTTCAACCATTCTGATACTATCTTCTTTTCTTCCACAAACATATCAACTCCCCATCTTGCCAGCCAGCAAGCGCATGCTTCTCCAATTTTGTCGGAAATTGAGCCATAATAAAATTGTGTTGAAGACACTGTATTATCCAGCTTGAACCGAGGAAGGTTGTTTCTATTGCGCGCTGCTTGCGAGAAAGGGAGGGGGAGGTGTTTATCACTTGTGGAACGAAGGGAATTGGGAGAACTGGGAGGGTGAACGATAAGCGGTGAGTATCGTTCATGATGGGGTTCGGAGGGTTGCCCACTGAGATTTTCAACAGGAAGGCATGTAGACATGTCCAAGTCTGAATATTCTGATCCATGCTCTCCCTCTTCCAAATCTTTAGCTAGGCCTTCCAATCCCACCGCGGGACGATCCGCATTTCTAAGTTTGGTCCTTCCAAGCGCAAAGTCCAAATAGTATTGAACAGTTCTCGGCCCTATGGTTCTAAGGATCCCCGTCAATGCTTCTGATGCAAGACTTGGAATCGACAGATATAGTGAAGTAGCAAGCAGACTTATGAGAAATTCAGGGGTCGCGGGTTGGCATCCAGGAGCATACGGAAGCAAAGATGACGAAGGAAGAACAGACCCAGACGTCAAAGGATGTGTGGAAATTGGTACCAGTGATGGATGAATGTGTAACGGTGGTCCACCACCGTAGAGTCGCGATAAAGACAGTCTTTGAAGCGATTTATCAGTATAAGACTATACATCGGAGATGAACATACTCAAAGGCAGCTCTTGAGATATTTCGGTCATCAAATACCACATCAAGTATCTCTTCACCGGAACTTGAGTTTGTGATAGAACTAGCAACCCTTGTGTCAGATTTCCGACCTGTTGTCCGTAGCTTTACTGAACTTTCGACGAAGCCACCAGTGAATAAATCTTTCCAAAACCCTGCCTGAATAAGGACGACTCGGTGTAATCTGTAGGTGGCACTGAATGCTCCTGAAATGCGTATAGAGACATCAGAGGTTTGGCCGCTCAAAAAAGAATTGTATAGGTGAGATTGGATGACGAGAGAGTTCATGCAGAAATCAAAGATGGAAATTGGTTATTATTTAACCCAGAGCCCGTCCGGGCCCTGACTCGGAATCAGTAAATCCGCAGAAACGAAAGACACGCCGTTGCACAGCAAGTGCCAAGAGCAAGCTGGTCGTATACACTGATCACCACTGTTAGCCAACTTGAATGAACAAAAATATTATAATTTTAGCCACTCGTAAGCCGTTTGACGCGTCAGATATATGTCACATGACTAAATCAGGCGTCAAAACCTTGAACGACCTCCCAGTTCATCTACAACCACGATTCATTCCAGTCGAGCTCGCAAAGCTTTTTTGATACAATTATCTTTTACTGTGAGCACTTACGAACGTCATCAGAGTCGCGCTCACACTCCTGTACTAGTAGCCCGTTCTCTCTCGATTTTCATAAACCTTGTGATAGACAAACTGGTCTCTTCCCCAATTACTTTTCCAAAGAAATGCCCCCAAACCCAGGAGCCCGGACACGGAATCGCTCTTCTTCGAACTCCTACGTGAAACCTGAAGCTCCGAAGAATTGGAATCAGTATCATACACCCCTTGTTCATCATGTCTCCGCAGTGCACCAACCCGCGGCAATGAGTACTCCTCCTCTGCGACCAGCCTCAGCCACCCAAAATGGAGCCGGAATGTCCGCCGCCTCTCGTTATACTCACAATCTCAAGGTTCTTCGACGTCGCGACCCGTCTATTCTTCGAATCTTTGATCAATTCTCTCATGTGTGCGTTTACCACCACAATGGTGAACATTGGGAGAAGAAAGGATTTGAGGGATCCATGTTTCTCTACGAACGGGCAGACTATCCACCTTACGGATTTTATATTCTAAATCGTATGGGTATGGAAGACTACATTCAAAGACTGTGGCCGGAGGATAGCATGAGTGTTACCGGGAGCTATTTAATGTTGAGGACTTGGCCTGAATGGAGCCGGCAAAGAATAAGTGGCATCGAGGCTCCGAACAACGGAATAGCACTTGACCCTTTTGACGAGCGGTACAAGTGGGACGAAATCACCCGTCCTAACGAGACGGAAAACTGTCAAACAATAGGCCTATGGATGTTCGCCACAGATTCGAGAGAGCCTTTGATCACTGTGATGTTAAGGTGCGTGCAAACATCAAAAACCATTTCCACCCATTTTCACACTTTCTAGGTTGCATGGGTTCATCAAACAAAATTTACCTTACCCCGAAGACTTTCGTTACGGCCCAGATAAACCGCCACCTCCTAATCCTAATCCCCCTTCGTCAAATGGACTTTTTCATCGCGCTGCTTCTGCTGCTTCGAACGGGAGCGGGGTCAGTACAACTAGCTCCTCTCATTCAGATAGCGCCAGTACAAGCTCGCAACCACGTTCGCGAAGACATTCTCCTAATGTGGCGTACCTTAATCCATTGCTTTACCAAGCTTCTGATTCGGCATCAACGACGTCCGCCAACTCGAAGCCTTTGAAAGCAGTCACCGAAGCCCCTCAGGCTAAAGCCAAGAGCAGAAAGCGTAAAGGGAAGGTCCTGTCCGAAAGTGGAGATGTGACCCCGATGGCAGGTAGTTCAAACCAAGTTTCCGATCTTAACATGTTATTTGCCAAACTGGTTCAACCGCCGACTTCTGTAGCTGAAGCAAGCCCAGAGGTTAGGCCAAGTTTGGCGTCGTCCAAAAAACGCGTCCCTTCGTTTCTGGAGACTCTGATGGGTTCTCCAGAACCCACTGCGATTCCTGCTACGGTGGCTGCCTCCCATCAACCACCCGCCAACGTGCCCAAATCAGTGAAAATCACTCTCGAGGGCTTATTTGCTTCCGCATTAAATCCGACCAGCGATAATACAGCATATGAACCCCAAAAGGATCAATACATATGGGATCATCGTCAGCAATCGTTCCCAGATGCTGACAATTCTATGACGCTTGCTACAACCCAGACCCGCGCAGGAGATCTACCTCGTCATATCGTTCCAACTTCGGAAAACACGGGAATGGCGTTGCTTAACGATATCTTTGCATCAGCTTCCGCGCCAGGGCTCGCATCATCTATCATCGGACCATCCGATTCAATCGCGTCCCAAAATAATGCCTATTTCGCATCTAATCAGTCTACCTCTCCCCTCCCAACAAATGCAATCAAACACGCCGACGAGCCAGAGACCATTGAGATATATTCTCCTCGACCGAAGGCTCCGCTTAGTTTGGCTTCCATGTTTGACGCCGCTGTCCGCGATGCCACTCCTTCTCCATCCACTGAGCTTGGCCTTGGTCTAAGTTTAGATGGTGTTCAGAAGAATGTAAGGCCGGGGAACCAGATGATGCTGACAAAGCAAGTCCTGGACACCTTGTTAGGAACAGGCGGGTCGATGGATATAGACGCACAGGATTATAGGTCGACCGGACACGTGGTCGCAGAAGCGGATACCAATTCATACGCTACCGCGGAGGTGAACGGTGCCGAGCCAGAGGAAATTAGAAGGAAGTTGCTGGATATGATAGGCTTAGGAACGGCATCTCTTTCTCATCCTCCAGCAACCAACGGCGATGTAACGCCTCGTGTCCTGTTCAAAGAAACCCCGACACTCGTAGCGAACTCTCTTCCTACGTCGGCAGAATTTCTCAAACAACCTATGCAACCTGCCGATGTCTCCTTTGCAGAGACAGACTATGTGTTTAATGAAGGCGATGATGATAACGAGGCTATCGTCGAGCTCGATTTCTCGGATACCCGAGCGTTGTCTGACCTCCGCGCCTTTGAAAATAGAGAGCGAGCGCTCCGGGAGCAGCTTGTTGAGCGGAGGGCGGCCAGTCGAAGTGCAAGCAGATCAACTACTCCTGCTGTACTCAACCATGGATCTATCCCAAACAAAGCGAGAGTAAACCTCAGAGGACCCGATGTCAATGGAGTGGACTTGAAGACCGAAGCCCATGCCTTTGCTTTAAATGGCGAAAACCGTTATGTTACATACACTACATACGCATCATCTCCGTCCATTGCTCTACCGTCTACTCTGCTACAGATAACTTCTCCCAAAGTAACCCTTCATCCTGTGACTCCCGCAGAAATGCCACGAAAAATCTCGGTAACGACTGCTGACATACCAGTTACGCCTCCTGTGCCAACTACTATAGCTCAAAAGACATCATTGACTGGATCCCCTTCCAAAAAGAAGACTCGTCGTGGCCGAGGGAGAGGGAAAGACAAGGAGCGAGAAAGTAAAGAAGGATCTCCCGTTCCCAATATGCACAGTGAAACTATTTCCCATGCCATGGGAAGTTTAACATCTGAGGATATCGACGGTCAATCAGATGTCGAAATGAAGAGGACGGCGACGGAGGATTTATCAGCACCCTCTTCATCCCGCAGTAACGACTTACTCATGGATGCGGAGGTGTCTTCGCAAATAAATGCTTCTTTATCATTCGTGCTTTCGGAAAAAGATCAACATCAGGTAAATAATAGGGAAGAGTTGGCGGAACTTGCGACGAGGCTACTTCAGGTTCGTTCTCATTTTTCTATATCTCATTTTGTTCTCAAAACTAGGCCTCAGACGGACCGAAACTTTGTGGATGAGTTGTGGCGGGCTTGGAAAGGCTCAACTGAGAAGTTTGCTACTATGTCTGGAGGGAACATTCCAACGGTCGTAGCAAGTATGACTTCCCCCGTCGAGGCTCCCGACACCAATACAGAAGAACATGGAGATCATCAATCGGAATCCCCTCATCCGACTTTACCTCATATAGCGCCCGCCCACAGCGCACCTGCAAATTTACCCACGTTAACCGATGGTTTAAGTAGCGTACTATTTGACGCCGTCAGTCCAGTATCCCAACAGTCAGATTTTCCGCACACCCTCTCCGGATCACCCAGTCCAGCTCTCGTCAATAAAGAGAAGGTTATAGAAGCCGAAAGGCAAGCTGATTTCGCAATCCTTCAAGAAAAAAATACCCCGGAAATGCTGGACTTTGGGGACGCAGACGAGAGTCATGTCGTTGAGAGATTGCTTTGATTTTTAGCCTGCTTCACTCGTTCCACTTTTCTATCGCAGGACCGTCTTACACAACTATGTTTTGTTTGCCTAATGCATATATCGATCGCTATCTAGCTGTTGCCTCATCTACGTTCTGTTCTGCATCTGAATAATTGTACCTACTGTCTCACATATCAATGGTTGTATCACTTCTGATCTGTATCGTCCTTTTCATGTATCATTTTTTCTTGGAGGTTTTGTACATGTACTTCTATCCCTCTACGCTCGTGGGGCATACATATATTCGACTCGGTTCCTTGCTCTCCTTTCGCTTGTCATCGGGAGACTTGTGCCTATTCCCGAACATCGATTTTAGATCTTAGACCTCAGATAGCTGAGGTCTAGGGCCCAATACTGACCTAATTCAGACTCAGAGCGACTTGGTGGATTGCTGCGTGCACACGTACCCCGATTTGATTGATCAATCTAAGGCGAGTCTATTGAATGAACGTTATCTTTGTCGTACTGAATGCTTACTTATCAGTAGTGTACTGGCCTTTTAAGTCCCTGGAACATCTTCATGTATCTTTTCAATCCCTTTCTGCCTCTTGTCCCATGGCAAATTGGTTGAATCCCAGTGCTTGGGCTTTAGAGCCTGAACAATCCACTTTTGCGCCTACTTCACGATGGAGCAACAAGGATATGGATCCTGTACCAGTGCACTTGAGGACATGGGCTACCTGGAACTACATAGCATACTGGGTGAGAGATATCCTAGGTATCATCTGTTCCTATTTCTCTTATGCTCTTTTATTAGATTTCGGATGCGGCTAATCTCCCTGTATGGTCAACCGAGTGGCAAAATAGGAGGAAAATGGCTAACTCACTGCGCTCACTCTAGGCCTGGGAGCTAGCATCTTCGATGTTGGCGGTTGGCTTGAACTGGTTAGCCATTTGTTCGCCTTTGATCTTCAGAATAATTGATAAGATGTACAGGCGCCAAGCTCTTGCCGCCATTGCAGTTGGTCATACAATAATCGCTGTAGTGATGGTATTAAACGGAACTATTGGTGCTCGTCTACACGTTGTATGTCTCTTTTTGTCAAATATCCGCTTCCTCCTGAACTAGTCTCGCCTTCGTCCGATCTCCAGGGATTTCCTGTTCTAAACCGGTCAAGTTTCGGTTTCTGGTTCAGCTACTTCAGCGTTTTAAGTCGTGTCATTCTTGCGCTGTTCTGGTTTGGCATCCAGGTATGTGCTGAGGATCTACGTCGAAGTGCTAACTCATAATTTCGTTTCTCTCCAGACTTATAGTGGATCTGAATGTGTAAACCAAATGATCCAAGCAATATGGCCATCAGCTGTACGCATTCCCAATCATCTTTCACCAAGTTCCGGGATCACAACAAGAGGTAAGTGCTTCTGCATAGAAAAACCGTGCGGGTCTGTTTATCCCTTATTAGGCATGATGTGTTACTTCATTTATTGGATTATTCAATTTCCGATAATGTTGATCTCCCCCCAAAAAATCCGATATTTCTTGTAAGTCTGAATACTTTATGAGTTCTCTGTTTCTTAAATCACCTCCCCAGCTTGTTCAAAGCCATGATTGTTCCTGCTGCATGGATTGCGATCCTCATTTGGGCCATGGTCAAAGTCCCACCCAGTATCTCCCTCGCTAACCAGCCATCCACCGTGAGCGGCAGCGCTTTGGTTTGGGCTTGGTTCAGCTCTATGAATAGTGCATTAGGAAACTACGCCACTCTTGCCGTCAATATTCCTGACTTCACGGTAAGTACTATGGCTTGTTGGTATCTGCGAAGTCTATGCTATACCGTATCTTCTCCTTCCAAATCTGAACTTGAGCCTACTCTACTTGTAGCGGTATGCTAGGAACGAACGCGCGTAAGTGCAATGTATATGAACTAGACCATTCGCTGAAGAAAGTTCACAGTCAATATATACAAGCCATCTTGATTCCGACGTTGTTCACACTAACAGGTTTCGTTGGTAAGCACACAATGGCTTACGGACATCTCAATCCAGTGCTATATGTACTCATGTTGTGCAAATAAACAGGTATTGCGGTGACATCGGCCGGTAAGTGGAAAAAGCATCTTTGTAGACTACATTTCTCATGTACGAGCAACAGGAAAAGTACTCTACGGCCAGACTTTATGGGACGCGAGTAGAGTTTTTTTTTTTTGATTTCTTTAGAATAACCTATACTGCACCATTTGCAGCCGACTACACTCATTGCCAACTGGAACCGTGCCCCGAAATTCTTCGCCGCACTGTCGTACCTCATTGCCACCCTCGGGACAAATATTAGCGCCAATAGTCTGAGCGCCGCTAACGACATGATGGTCTTGTTCCCGAGATACATCAACATCCGCAGAGGTCAGATTATATGTGCCATATTGGGTGGTTGGGCTCTAGCACCATGGGAGATTCTCGCTAGTGCACCTGGCTTCTTAAACTTTATGAGTGGATACACAATCTTCTTAGGTCCGTTTGCAGGAATGTGAGTTTGTGTTCCACAATGAGGTATCATCTTGACTCAAGATTTTGCAGAATGGTAGCAGACGTAAAGTTCACTGTATCCTCATTGCTGCCGTCTAATCCAAATATTTTTCTTTGTAGTATTGGCTCGTACACAAATGCAAGGTAGATGTACCTGCTATGTATGACCATAAAGGTCGCTACCAGTACTGGAATGGTTTGGTAAGCTTAGCTCTCCGTGAGATTTGGGCTTGCTCTTCTCATCATGAGCCACAACCGCAGAACTGGCGCGTTGCGGTAGCCCTTCTATTCTCTGTATTTCCTAGCTTTCCAGGCCTCATCAGCAGTATCAATCCTAATATTAAGGTCGGTAACTCAATACACATATTTGACATCGCATGGCTTTATGGGGTAAGATACCCCAATTTTGAGTTAATTTCGTTGTTGACAATGATTTGCGACTAGTTTTTCACTGCTGGTTTCCTTCATTGGTCACTGTCGATGCTATTCCCAGCACATGAGACCTTCATGGATGCTGCAGTGCTCGAGGCCTACGAGGCTGAAAAGGATACTGACTCCAGCTTGTAATACATGCACTGCTGTAGTAAACAGCAAAAGTCTTGAGATAGTATAGACCATACTGTAATGCTATCCAAAGAATGCTAGAATTTTACTAGTACGTCGAATGGAAGTTCAGTGCGCACCACTGCACTTCCGAGACGGATCGGATTCAGTTGTCTGCAAATTTGCCATTAGATAGACTACTGATTTAAGAGTGAGGTGACTGCCACACAGTGTATATTCTCTCGGGAAGGTACATGCAAGAACATTTCAGGAACCACGAGTCTTTGGACTACGAACACTTCAAGCTACTAGCAGACATTTATCCCGATCTTGGAGCTCTCGGAATTCAAAGAATAATCCAACGAAGAAAGTATGAAGTGATCGTGAGGTACTGCAGCAGCAGAGCCTGAGAAATTCGGCCCATGGAGCTCCCTCGAACCCTTGCAACTAACTATAGGCTTTACATGAGAAACCTTCCTCATACGGGCTTTTAAGTTCTGGATCACCCCGTATCAGCAGTCTCAACTGGATTCCGAATAATTTTTTGTTAATGAAGACCACCTGGTGCGGCTGGCGAACGCCGCGACGAGAATAAATCCAAGGACGACTCGGAATGCATACATTAATAGAATCACCCGCGAATAGTCTCACAGGAGGCTTCAGGAGCTCACTAGCTAGACCTGAGTTCAATTCTTACTACATACAGTCTTCCAGCAGCCTACCTACGATTGAAATATAAGTCAGTGATCAAGCTCGATTGGCCTCATAGTAGCTTGCCTATCATTATATACACGGCTTGCGGCCTGTGCTGAGTTAAATTATTACTGTGATTCAAATTGGGTCAACATAGCAACTGGTTGATCCATTGATCCACTGGTCAGCGCTGGGGCCACTTTAAATTGTTTTCCGTTCCTTTTTCTTTCTTGATCACAGAAATCGCCGCAGAGTGCCAAGGCAGGGAAACTTGGCCTCTCTACACTTATCCAAGCCCATTCGTTCTTGTCACTATTCAGGCGGTCTTTCCATGTCATTTGTTCTCAAACTTTATGCGCTGGCCGTTGTGTTCTTGCTTTCTGTGGTGGACCCAACGTCTGGTAAGCAACGCTCAAATTGGAGAGCATAATTCTTGTGTTTGACAATTTTACCAGCTTCTAGCAAGCGCGCCGGTCGGTTAAAGCGTCTAGCCCATCCTTCTACTCTATCCCTTGAAATCCTACCACGACACCAGCATTATTCTTCGGCTATACCATTAAGTTCCTACGACAAGCGACAGCTACTCACTCCCCATTCACACACGCTGCACTACAGTGATTCGTTTCGCTTAGTTATCTTTGCCTTTGATGAGGCCTTCCATCTTCATTTACGGCCCAATGACCACCTTGTACATCCGGCAGCCAGGATCACATATCATACCGTTGATTCTGAGGGACGTTCGTCGGTCACACACACAGAGCCTCTCCTCCGCGAGAGCGTCAGGGCGTACTGGGGAGAGGTTATCGACGGAGACGAATCAAACGCAAGACTTAGAGAGGATGCCGCTGGTGTTTTGCCGCGCCCTTCTCGCTCCCCATCCGAACTGGGTTGGGCACGAATCATGGTTCACCACGAGGGCAACTTAGAGGAAGGTGTCGCTCCCGTATATGAAGGCGCTTTTTCTTACAAAGGAGTTGTCCACCATATTATGACCGAAGATAATTATGTTCGCAACAAGCACCATCTTGATCCTGAAATTTTAGTCGACACGATTGATTCCAACCTGGTTGTCTGGCGTGACTCTGATCTCATACCACATGAAGAAGATCGGTCTTCTCCTGCCATGTGTGGGCATGACGACCTTCTGTTCAATACAGATCCGGCTTTAAACCCCGTACTGCAGAAACCTTTCACTGAACAGTCTATCTCACTCGGTCCTTTTGGCAACATTTCCTTGTCCCGCAGAGACGATGTTGCCGGAAGTGGTTCTTCTTACAAGTTTGTTATTTTACCGCCGTTGATTCCCGAATCGTTGTTCTGACCTTGTTACAGCTTTGAGGGTACTATCGGAAACACCGCAGGTTGTCCAACCACCCAGAAACTGGTGAGCATCACATGTATCTTCATATCATATCACTTACCGTTTTTCGTTAGCTTTACATGGGCGTTGCCGCGGACTGTAAATATGTCTCAAATTACGGCGGAAGTATGAATGCAACCACCCAGATTCTGATGAACTGGAATTCGGCGAGTGCACTCTATAAGAGCACTTTTAATGTCAGTCTTGGGATTGTTGAAGTTCAAGTTCAGAATGAAACGTACGTGCCGACCTCAATAATGGTATACTCAAAACTCCAACTTTCAGGTTTCAGGTGCCCAACCACTGCAGATCCCACTATTCCGTGGAATGTCGACTGTACCAATGTTGATCTGAACGACCGGCTGTCACTTTTCTCCGACTGGAGGGGACAAAGGGGAAACGATAGTATCGGACTGTGGCATCTCATGTTCGTTGCAATCCCTTCTTCATATTGAACGATGGTCTAACTGGACTTACTCTAGGAGCGGCTGTCCCACTGGAACCGAAGTTGGTATAGCTTGGCTCGGTACATTGTCTGTTTTTCACTTCGCTAGTTAGGCGCGTACTTCCGACTAAGCTTCTTTGTACAGATGCCAAACGGATGCCTCCGGCACTACTGGCACTATTTCCTCTGGTACTGGCGTTTCCACCAATGGTCTAACGGAATGGCAGGTTGTCGCGCATGAGGTTCGTCCTACAGTCCAGCAAATATGATTCAAAGGCTCAAATAAGTAAGGTATCAGATTGGACATAATTTCGGTGCCATTGTGAGTGCTCTGATCTACCTTATTTAGCCACACTGACGGCGGCGTTCAGCACGACTGCACTGATGGTTGTAATTCGACCACTGTTTGTTGCCCTCTGAGTTCCTCAACTTGTAACGCCGGCTCGCAGTTTATCATGAACCCCGTATCAGCGGTTGGTCTTTTTGATTGGGTCGATTGAATTTTCACTCATTATTGTGCCAGTCAAGCGAAAAAACTTTCAGTCTTTGCAGTCTCGGTAATATCTGTAAGTTGCAAGTCATTTATTCCTCATCAGCTTCCTCTGCTGACCATTCACTACAGGCTCTCTAATGAGCGGCACTAGTTCCGGCGGCAAAACCGATGCTTCGTGCCTGGTAGATGCGTCCTCCAATACTCGTTCGCTTCTTTCTCTTCAGATGTGTGGAAATGGAATTGTTGAGGACGGCGAAGATTGTGCGCCTCTCTTTCCCGTTGTAAAGCTCAAATGTTCAGATCAATCCTCAGGTGATCCTGGTAATGGTGTAACATCCTCATGCTGCGATTCTTCGACTTGTAAATTCACAAGTGGTTCTCAATGCGACCCTTCTTCCAGCGCGTGTTGTACATCTCAAGTAAGCTACGGCCCACTATCAGGCCTTTGATTACGCATCCTCATATTTTTTCCAGTGTAGCTTTTCTCCTTCTACTCAAGTCTGCAGACCTTCAAAGAATGCTACTTGCGATCCAGCGGAGTTTTGTACTGGGTCTTCGTCAGCTTGTCCTGCGGATGTCGTCGCGTCTAATGGTATGTCGTGCGGGTCAAATGGGCTGGCTTGCGCTTCTGGCCAATGCACTTCCGTATCGCTACAATGCCAAAGTGTCGGCGCCAGTATGGGACTTACCACCGGCTGCTCCAACCACCAGAATACATGTCAAATTACCTGCCAGGACCCTAATAACTCCAACTCGTGTATTCAACTGGCATCACTCCTGGTTGATGGATCACCGTGTGGTATGTATCGTATATTTCTTTGGTGTCCTTTGTAATCTCACTTCCTCCAGGCTACGGAGGCACTTGTTCGTCTGGAGCCTGTCGACCGGGTAGCATCCTTGACATTGTCAAGGTAGTCATTCGCACTTGTACTCCTGTACCTTTCTACTCACTGACGTGTCTTCAGGCCTGGTACTCAGCCAATCTGCAAATCGCCATTCCAGTGACTGTGGTTGGTGGAATTGTGATACTCCTGCTTCTATATGTCTCAATCACTGGTGAGTATCGTGTAATCCATACAAACCTTCACTGAATAACGTCATTACAATCCAGCGTGCAGACGTTGTTATATCCGTCGTAAATTCCGTAATGTGCCTGCAAGTAAAACTTCAGAGCCCTCTATGCGTCACCAAAGACTTTTTAGCAACGATTCGTGAGCAGTTATCTGGATTCTTTTTCCGTCTCTCCCTTACCAGTCAATATCATAGTGCTACTACTGCTCTCAGGGTTCCTTCAGTGCGAAGGCCACCGCCGATTGATAGAGAAAACGCATGGAGACCCATCAATCGTGCTTCAGGCAATCGTTCAACATGGGTAGACCCAACTCAGTATAACGGGCATCTTGATAGATAGATCAACCACTACACATCACTATTTGTACCCATCACAACTATATCTCTGAAGACTGATATCAACCATTTTAATTGCACAAGTTGATTGCAACCTTGAATATGTAGATCGCAATCGCACAACGAGGGTTGTTCATTATCATATATATTTATAGGATTTGAAAATAAGTACATGTATTGGATACAGATCTGCAGGCATGGTTATTGAGCAAGATGCAGGTGATCATACGGAAAATAGACATAGGCTTAGCAAAGCAACAATTGTTCAAATGTTCAACATTCAATCTATCGACCCAGCAAAAAAAAGGCAGCAGGAAACCATGAGTCGATGATTGAATTTCAAGCAGGCTCTTTCTTCTCAGCCCCACTGGATGCGGGTGAGGGGGTATGCTTTGGGGGGGATCTGCTAGGTATTTCAGCCAACTTTGAGCGCGGCGGTGACAAGGAAGGACGAGAATCGACCTGCATGCGATCACGATCTCTATCCCTCTCGCGTTCATCATTACCAGCACCAGGAGACGGTGCACTTGAGGTGGGGGACAAGGTCGCAATTGGAGGGAGAGCTATTGAAGCGTTGCTGCTCGGTTGAGTGATTCCAACGCCGGCGCCGGCACCGATAGGACGAGGATGTGGAGGTAGGACCGCAGGAAGAGGGGGAGATGGAGGATAGGCCTCATGTCTGACCGAGTCGGGCGAGTGTGAAGTCGGTTGAGTACGGAATGGAATAGGCGAAGGTCGAGTTGATGGAATGGGAGTTCGTCTTCCATTGGAAGGAGAGGAGGCCCTTCGCTTAACGCTATCTATACGAGAACGTTTGTTATCATTACTATCATCCGGCACTGGACTCAGAGCTCTTTTCAGAGGCTGAGGAGGAGGAGACATATGGCTTCTGTTCGATGAGATAGAATCACGATGTGATACTGATGGCCGAGGGTCACTGTGTCTGCTTCCAGAAGATATCGTGGGAGAATGGGAGTGAGATTCCGAAGAACCTTCAGTGGGAGGTCTGTAAGCAGCCAAGCCCATGAGGGCATCGGCAACACCCTCGTCATAATCTTCATCGACAACACGAGACGGAGGACGGGGTGTCATTGCACTCGTGGGGGAAGGCCGATTGGACGAACCAGAGCCGTTGGAGCTGGTAGGTCCTGGAGATCCACCCTTTGAGTACCCCGATGTACTCTTGTATCCACCTGGACCAGAGCCAGTCGAGTATCCTTTCGAAGATTCATCATCCTTCCTCTTCGATGAGGTTCGTTTTTTCTTTTCCTTGTCCTTCTTGGCGCTGTTATCCAGTGGTGTAGGAGTGGGAGTAGGCTCGGGTTCTCGGGAAGCAGGTGCTCGTCGACGCTTTTCCTTATCGTTCGCTGGGTGAGGACTCTCAGAGCTGCGAACGACGGGAGGTAACGCAGCAACCCTCGAAGAGTGTCCAGCTGTTCGGACATCGGGTTCTCGCGTAGGATCAAATCTACCCCGAGGAATGAGACGATCCTGATCGTGAGAGCCGGGAGGGGGGGAATTGGCAGGACCGGGATACGACGTCTTACCGTTTCCCACACTATCCCAGTATCGCGAAGGAGGACGCGATGACCGGGGAGATGGTTCGGGAGGGCTGTTACCGCGATGGGAATGATGTCCCGGCGAACGCGGTGGGTAAAACGGAGAGGGTTGGGGATAATCATTGCTGTGCCTTGCAGACCGACGATCTGGACCGGGCTCCCAGTGTTCACCGGGACGCCGGTCCCAAGAGCCTTCGTGTTCGGACCTACCCGGTGGCTGTGAAGAGTATGTACGAGGTGAACGAGTAGGCATGGGTTGGCCTGGACCAACGGTGCGGGTTGGAGGTTGAAAGTTTGAATATGGGGGTGGAGGTGGTGGAGATGGCCGAGTTCGGACAGAAGGAAGTGGCGGGGAAGAGGATCGAGAGGAGGGAGCACGATGATGAGGGAAATAATCTGCGTGCGATGGGCGAGCTCGAACGTCGTCAGCAGGGCTTTGATTTGGAGGATGATGAAGGAGGAGAGCACCAGGAGGACCAGCACGAGAACCGCTTTCACGACTGGGGAGAAAATCTCTGCCATGGCCATCCAATTCCATTGGGGCTAAAGGTGTGTGCAATGACGTGTGACGACTTTCATCAATATTGACAGGGGGAGGAGGACCGCCACGGAATGGACCCGGAGGAGATCGCGTAGAAAGTCCTTGCGACGGTGGAGGAAGAGAAATTTCATTAGGAGTATTCCTTGACTCTAACCTAAATGAGGTTCGCTGATTGGGAGGCTGAAGTAGTAAAGGTGGACCAGTAAGGCCTGGTGGCGGAACAACGGCACTGGCGTAGGCTGTCGGATGCACATCCTGAGGTCCTGGGGCAGCAGGCAGCTGACCTCCAGTAGCCTGTGCAGTCTTGAGTAGCTGTAGTCTATTTGAAATCACAACGTTGCCGGGATCAAGTTCGCTCGCTCGAGCGTAAGCGTCGATGGCGTCAGAGATTTGATTGTTACAGCTCTCGTACAAGCTACCGAGATCGAACCAGACTTCCGATATGTAGGGGTTGATGCGGATGGCTCGGGAATAAGCGTCGAGTGCGTCACGAAATTGATTGATCTGGAAATACAGTACACCGATGGAACACCAGAAGGTAGGATTCCTGCCGTCGCGATATACTGCTTGCTGATAAGCTTCATAAGCCTTGTTGTACTTTTGACCAGCCATATACGCTCGACCTAGAAGATACCAACTTTGGGCATCGGAAGAGTCTAAAAAATAAGCAGTCAGAACCAATGCTCGGAAAAAAGCAATCAGAAAACCAAAACGGCTCACCGGCTTCGAGACTCTTGGTTAAATATTGGATCGCAAGCTCTTGGTTCTGGAAGCTAGAACCATCTTGGTGATAGAGCCAACCAAGCTGTTGAAGAACCTTTGCATGAACAGGGTTATCAGCCACGACTCGTTCATAGGCATCCTTGGCTTGTACGTGCTATGATGAATGTATGTCAGAGTTAATGCCGTCTCAGCGCGAAACAAGCTCACATCTTTCTGTTGCTCATACACATGGCCGATCTGGAACCATATGTCGGCGTGTGCGAGCGGGCTGGGGGGATTGCGAAGGATACGATCGAAGCAGGCCAGCGAATCATCATACTTGCCTTGTTGCTTGTAGATGATGCCAAGTCGGAAGAGAATTTCATTGGCCTTGTCAAAATCCAAGTCTTCCATCATTAATAATCAAACGGCTGTTACATAGGTACACAATATGAACTAACCTTTGTCCATTGCGAGGACGGAAGAAAACGCTTCTTCGGCATGGTCGAGAGAACCATATCGGTCATAGAGAATTCCTATTCCATACCAAAGTTTAGGATCTTCCTTTGGGTTAGGAAGGAGATAGAGAGCCTGCTGATACGCAGCATATGCTTTTTGAAGGTCATCCTGCATAAGATAACAATGTCCAAGGGCGCTCCAGACTTCGCCGTTGTCTTCCTGGAGACTGAGAACTCGCTGGAAAAACTCGATAGCCTGACATAAGAAAGAAGTGATCGGATCGAACAATTTGGAATGAGTAAATAGGAGCAAAGAAAGCCGGCGGTTTCAGGGACCCGCGGAAAGAGAAAGTTTACCTTGGGATAATTCTCCTTGATCCGAGCAATGCCAGCAACCTGTGTAAGTCCCGAAAGCGACATCGGGTTATGCCGCAAAGCATTTTCATAGGCGGAAAGTGCATGCTCGAGATCACCCATTTGTTCAGCGACGCGACCAATGAGGAGCCACGTTTGTTCGTTTGCACTATTGAGTTTTTGAATCACTGAAGAAGGAGCAAGTGGACCATTGGTGGTAGAACTAGCAGGAGCGATGGCTGGAGAGACTAAAGGAGCACCATTGGTAGAAGCAGAAGGGGGATCGTGCATTCGAACGTCCCTATGGTGTCGAAGGGACGACGACATGGCGGTTCAAGTTCAAGTTCAAGCAGGAGTAATTAGTGGGGGTGAAAAGAAGTTTGTTCAACCTTGCAGTGCCGCAATTTAAGACAAGTACAATCGCGATCACATCAGAGGCTGACGCTCAGATTGGAAATTAAATGAGCCACGCGAGGATCTCGATTCCGTCACGGAAATAATTTTGGTCCTTATATACAGGGCACCGTTGATCCTTCGCAATTCAAATCTGAGCTTAGCAACATTCCATTCAAAACTCTTTGACGGCCACAACACCATGCTGTGAAGTTTGATCTAGTTTGATGTATAATATAATCCGGCAAACAACTTTTCCTTTTTGAGCTGATTCATGAGTCCGTCGCGGTGCTATTGCTTCCATGATGTTGATCATACAATTATGTGTGTGTTGGATGATCTTCAGGCCATTCAACTTGCATGCATATGCGCAGTTACCGCGTCTGTCAATCACAACATTGGGCATTTAAACTATGTTGAAGTCTCTATCAAGTACAACAGCTTCGCGACCTTATTTAGCTTCGTCCAACGGCGAGCGAGTAGAGAAGCGGCGAAACTGTCTCCTGAACGTCGTCAAACTGTAACTAACGCAATAATTGGCGTTTAGAGCACGATTAGATACGATAAGATCAAATTTGACGTGTATACCGGGCCGAATCTTCCACTCTCGGGTTAACCTTGACCTGGACTCAGCTTGACAGATTTAGCTTTTTCAACTCCATGGACTATTTACTTTTTACTTCAGTCTACAATATATACTTTTATATATGCATGTATATACATATACATATATATGTACGAGTACAATATATACACGGACGTTTTGTTGTTCAAAGAGGAAATATCTCTATCTAATCTTTAAAATCCAAACTCCGCCCACCGCGGTCGTCCACGTTGCATGTGGCAACGTTCTCAACAGTAACTTCCAACGACTATGACTCGTGAGCAGTTTCTTGCTTTACAATAACGCGCCTTTTTTTCACTAGTAGTACTCTTCCACAGGCGGCAACCAGCGTGATCAAGATCGCCTCAAAGCACAAAAGAAGGCTGCTGCCAATGCGAAGAAACCAAAGGAAAGTGCTAGCTCTTTAGCAAAGCGCAAGGAGGCGTAAGTTTCGCTACTACTCATTTCCCTTCAAAGCCTCACTTTTAGATCCAGAGATGCCGAAATTCTGCGCGCGAAACAGAAGGTAAGCTTCAGTGTGAAAGTCGATCTATTTATGACTGATTCACTGGCGTACAGAAAAAAGAGGAGGCTGCAGCGGCCGGCGGTGGCAAATAATCAATACGATTCTCTTTCGTCTCATATACAAACTAATCTTCTCTGGGTTTCAAGTCGTTCCTGATTAGAGGGTTGAAATTCACCTTTTATATTCATATGCATGTTTTGTTGTAATCTATCTACATTCTGTTCCCTTGTGCTTGAAAAGGCTTGAAACCTTGCCTATTTGGCTAGCACCATACAACATACAGCCTCATTACAGCTGGCTTCTTACAGATCCTCAATCACGAGTTGCAATCAAGTACAAGTCCTTGGGTGGCTAAATACATCCGATATGAACAGATATGAACATGCATTCATATCAGATTTGAAGCAATTTCCCTTTCAATATTTATGCAGTTGACCGACAGCTCCTTTCACACCACTAACGATTCGATCTTATAAAGTACCATGCTGCTCGGCTTTGTAGGGATCGTTGACCTTATCTGCACTGTCATCTCGTCTTTCGGGTAACTTACATACTTGATTACCTGAACTTCGAGACTCGAGTTGCTTACAACGTGCCTTGCATCTTGTGCCACAATTTCGGATCCCTATTCTTGCTGTCTTGTGTCAAAGCAGAACCTCTTTGGACAGAACCTTTTCCGATCTTTTTCTTGGTACTTTACTAAGGCCCATAAAGTATATACCAGACTTATACCGTGGATCCGAACTCCTCCCTCAATACTCATTTCTCGTTTGCTGCCTACCACTTCGGATTATCTTCCACAGCATGCGAACTCATGCAAACGATGCTGTCTATATAATCGCGGAGACTTTTCAGACAATTCCAGGCAATTCCCCACCAATCAGGTCTGCTCCGATTTCATGCATGAATGCATGATCATCGAAAATTTCCTATGTCCCCATGAGAGTATGAGGTTGAGATGTACATATATGAAAGGGGTTACAAAGGCTATTTAGCGAAGCGGCCACCACCAATACTTACATATATATATACGCCCCATTTACCTTGTGTTCATAAGTGAGTACAAGGAGAGAGGATATAGGGATGGAATATCGTGTGTATTCGGTCCTGGAATATACAAGCCCAGCCCTTTGCTGAGTTGAGCAAGGTAAATGAGGGTAAATGTTGCGCTTACCTTCTTCCTCCCGCCACGGCTCACGGCACGGCTGTCCTAGCTTCTTCTATTTAAATGATGGTGTAAATCTAGGGACATCTCCGTAAAGAAGCAACTTTCAGGGAAATGAGAATAGAAGGACAAAGCCTGAGTGTTGTGAAGGCGCCGTGGCGTTACAGGGCATCAGAGGGCATCAGAGAGCATCATGCTCAGCGTGTGATTCTCTAGGAGAAGGTTCCTTTGCTCAGGGTCTTTGTCGTTGATCTTGATTCCGTTCTGGATGGCGAAACTTCCATATGCCATTCATTTAGATATCAATGATGTGATGGATTTTGAAATCTGAGCCTGACCTCCGATCCAGCTGAATATATGTTGAAATTCATATGTATGCGTCAAAGTATATAAATTTCAAAGCAACAATTACGTATCTTGTCAACTGAACCGAACATATTCCTTGAGCTTCGGGTCCAACCGGTACGCCGATAATTGGGATCCAGAATGTGGCGACGTCGACATATGCTTATGATAAATGATCATGAGAGATACACAGCCGGTACTGGTCGTCCCTTGCTTTCGGTGATGTCGTGGGCGCCCGCCGCACGAGTTGCTCTCTGTTGCCCCTTGCTTGAACACCGAAAGCTAAATGAGAAATAAGTTAATCTGAACAAGCAGAGCACAGGCAGACTGCATCGGATTAGTGGGTAATCAACGTTCAACGTTCAACCCTCTTCAGCCGCAATCGATGCGCCACAACATAAGATTGGCTCGGTGGGATGACAAACAGGCACATCTTCCTAATGACTTCATCTATGTATTTTCAATGTTCATCTTTCTGAAAGATCGAAATCAAGACCAGATCAATACAGACTTATGGCCCATCGACATCATTTAACCTTTACGGAAATACCGCTTCCTAACCTTCTACGCCTTGCACTTGGTGTCTGATTATCGTCATCATTCCGTTTCCAATTCCGCGCCCATGCCGGGGTACTTGTAGGTGGTAGTCCGTATTGATGCGTGCCATACGGGGCCTCATTTAAAAGAGGTTGAGTTTGATGTGCCTCAGGTAAAGCGCGATGTCGGGAACGGTAAAGTGATATAAGAGTGTTGATGAAAACAGTTAAGAAAGACAACGAAGTCAATGTGAAAGTCTTTATTCGGGACCATTTAGATCGAGTGTATTCCGAAAAAAAAAGAACTCACAAGGGTTTTCCAACTGATGGGCTCAACAAATCCATTTACAACCTCTGCTATAAGCTCAGCCCCGATACGGGCACGTCCAATTTTGGTAGGGTCTCGATTCATACACAGCTCCCATTCACCGCACTGATGAACAAGGGCTGGTGCCAGCATTGCGGGGTTATCGCAATAATTGTTTCGGTACTGAAGGGAACATCTTGCAATTTCCTGTACGCTATCTAACGTTAGACATCAGTATGGCAGTCGCGACATATGCATGCATCATGCATACCCATTGAGTACTCCGATATCCGGTGCTCCACATCACGTTGCACAGTGAGAATGAATTGCAACAGGAGGTAAAGGAAGACTGAAATCAACGAAAGGTTGAAGAAAAACTGTAAATAACTGTTTGTAAATCAGCAAATTGCGAAATCCTCGGATTTGAACACCCACCCTAATAACACGTAAGGCAAATCAGAAGGGGAGGAGGCTGGTGAGACGTTCAGAGTATAATGATTGGAATTATTTTGGTTCGACAAATTCAATGCGTGTTCGTCGTCGTCATCACTGACGGTAGGGTCATCATCTGAATCCCGGTCACGCGTGGAAGCGAATCTTTTCCCTTGGGGAGTCTTGTGGCGCGCTCTGTACACTCTCCTTAGAGCCCCGGTAGCCACAGCTCGGTCATTTTTGGACTTGGATTCTTCGTCTAATTTGGCTGGGCTGGCATCTGACATGTCAACATCTTTAATCTCGTTCAAAGATGGCGTAGGAAATGATATAGCCGGCGAAGCATTGGTTGGAGGAGCCCAGGAGTATGGCTCAGGAGTCTGTCGGGGTGGTGTTGCGAAGATGAAAGGAATATTGCGATTTGCGCCGAAACCGAAAGATGATGAGTTTGCTGGTGTGGATGGATTCATATCATCATGTGACCCTGCAGAATAGCGTCTTAGAACAAAAAGCACATAAACTGAGCATTGGACAAACTTTTGCGCGGTGTGTTAAGATCGTCGCCTGATTTCCAAACTGGCGTTGTACTGGGCCTCGAGGTGAACTGAAAGTCCATAGGTGCTTCCGTAGAGCGGGGTGAATGGTACATTCTAGAATTCATCACGGCATGCAACGTCCTCGAAAGAGCGACGTGGTAGGTGGTTCAACCGGTGGCTGTCGTAGTTCAAGTAGAAAACGTGGTAAATTTCTGGACGCGCCAGTGGTCACGCGTCACGGGAGGGTGGAATTGCTGAGGTCCCAGTACTTGGCTAATCATTACCGTCATGTTTCGCCCTGCCTCTTCAGTTTTTAGACCTGGCGCAAAACATCTCTCTCGTCTATATCACCCATTAGCAAGTCAATGGTCTTCTCCAGCTAGCTCTTCGCTTGTGCCAATCGTGATTGAACAAACTGTCGGTTCTCGTTGGTCCTGGTTCCTGTTGGCCCTAATTTTGTGTTTTCATTACTTAGGGTAGAGGGGAACGTTCCTATGATATTTTTTCACGTTTACTTCGTGAGAGAGTGATAATGCTTTATGGTCCGGTTAGTCTTGTATTTATATCCTCACTACCTAGTCATTCAAATGTTTGCAATCTTCTTTTTAGATACGCGACACGGATTCGACCCTCACTGTCGCGCAGCTGCTCTTCTTGGAAGCCGAGGACACTACCAAACCAATTCATCTTTATATTAACTCCCCTGGAGGTAGTGTTACTGCGGGCCTCGCAATCTATGATACAGTACGCTCATTTCCATGAATTATTATGTTCAATGCTTACAATTCTAGATGCAGGTTGGCCCTTGGCTTTGAAGTTTCACAATTATTCTCTGACTCTATGAATCATCAGTACGTCTCGGCTCCCATACACACATACTGTATTGGTCAAGCTGCGAGCATGGGTTCACTCTTGCTATCTGCGGGAGAAAGAGGGAAGCGACATTGTCTTCCTAATGCCAGCATCATGATACATCGTACGCAGACACATCCTATACCATTTGCGTTCGGTTCTCATACTTCATAGAACCTTCTGGTGGAGCATCTGGCCAAGCGAGCGACATTGCTATACACGCCAAAGAAATATTGCGGATTAGGGAGTTGCTTACAGGCATATATCAAAAACACTGCGGAAAACCGGAGGAAAGTCTTACGGATGGTTTAAAGCGTTTTGGTATGTCCCCGAGCTTATTGGAAAGTAACGAAAGCCCTCATCGGATCTTCAGAAACGGCTTTGGAACGTGATTACTTCATGACAGGTATTTTGCACGTCGCTATTATCTGGGGTCTATTCTAACGCTATCGATAGCCCAGGAAGCTCTAAACTTTGGTATTGTTGATGCTATATTAGAAAAAAGTCCTAAGTCTGGTAACACAACCTCGTAACGCCGTCGAATACAACTCACAAGATGATTACGTGCTTGATGCTTCTCATTCCCGTCCGAATTCCTAGAATATCTAAGTATATTCATCGCTATGCAATACTGTCGAGTTACCCACTCAGATTCCTCAATCGTTATTCGTCCGGACGCTCGTGCTCATACTGTGTTCCGATGTTTGAAAACTCTGTCGCTAACCAGGGTGAGGTTTCAGCAATCCCGAGATTTCTACATACTCTCTGCGAGTCTCTGGGGACGAATGCAGGCACGGTTCACAAAGTTTGAGAATGTCATTCGGCACCGAAGGCACCTTCGTATGTTGAGGTCTAGCCGAAGATCACCATACACTGATCAAGATTTTCTCTTCATTGAATGTGTGAAAGATGTTCAGCTTTATGAAAAGGTGAAGGTATTCCCTGCAGTTTTCAATGAGCGCGACTCTGAATAGTCACAGCTTTGGTCCACATCATGTTTGGGGTATCTCCGGCAATGCGCCACATTTCCGTGGAGGAAGACTATCAAATGTGGAATAAGAAAGCAAAATCAGTTAGCACAAAATCTTGTTCTCTTCAAACTCAAAGAACACCGATTCCCCATCTTTGACCTCCCCAACATCACCTATCATGCATTATGGCCTCGTCAGTTGTGGCTTACTGATCTTCCTAAGCAGTCCGGTGGTAGCAGTGTTAGACAAGCGAGATACAGACCCTTCACTTGAGACACTAATAATACCGCTAACCTTGGGCAACACATCACGCTATTCAGTGGATATAGGGATGGTATGCATCCTGACTTTCCTTTCACGCTTCACTGAACATTCTTTCTTCCATAGTCACCTGGTCCTGACCAACAGTCATTCAGTTTTATCGTCACAACGGGTACTGGCTACAGTGTTGTTGCTGGAGTTGGATGCAATGACTGTCAGGGAGTTTCGAGGTAAGTAACTGCTTGTTTGCATATACAGACCCATCTTGATTCCAAAACTGAGACCTTTAGCTACAATGCCAACCTATCTACTACTGTCAAGCAACTGCCTGATGTACAAAATATGTCTTTGGTAGGAACAAATGCAAGTGGGAGTTTGATAGAGGAGAATTGTCAACTCACTCAAGCAAATGGGTCAGCGTGGCCATATCCGAATCAAACATGTAAGTAGGAACTTTCATGTTGATTCTACTAATTCTAATCATGACGTGGGTAAGTAATTGTTGCAAATACCTCTTCGAATCTCTTCTCTCCCGGAATCTTCGATGTTCTTGGGCTTGGAACGAATGGTATGGCCAATACGAAAGATAATTCTACTATCCTGGCTAATGTGATCAGGTCGTAATGGTGATTTTTCCGCAACGGTCTATAGTGGCTGGCTATCTAGAAATCCCGGGAAAATCAACTTCACATTTGGGATGATGCTGAACCCTCCCTGGAATTCCGAGACAGATGGCGGGGTTCTCCACTGGCAATCCCCGGACACTGCGTCTTATGAAGGCAATGTTGTTTGGAAGACCATGTTGAGTTCAAATTCTACATCTTTGCAAACAGATTGGTTCATCACCATGGATTCACTATATTTCGAGAGTGGTGGTAATGTGAACATATCACAAAGCGGCGAACTCACAACAGCAGTGGATCCTTTCGAGTCAGCCTTGATTTTCCCTCAAGCAATAGCTGGGGCAATATGTAAGTGTTTTTTTTTGGGGGGGGGAAGCTAGTGCTCAGCCCGTTGGTTCACTCTGTGTATACAGATGGTGGGATCGCGGATACGTCGCTCCTTCCTTCTCTGACAACCGCCACCAACAAATGGGCTATACCCTGTGACACGACAATGAGTCTAACGTTAACATTTGGCCCGCTCTCCGTGCCAATGGACGAGACTACTCTTATTTTACACAATGGAAATAGTTGCATCGGCACAATTGAGGAATGGTCTGATTCTCAAGCAGATGAGTATTATTTATTAGGTTCCAGTTTCATTTCTCAGTTATACATGTGAGTAAATTAGACCTCTCAATAGATTGATACTGTGTTCATCTTTATCATATTGAACAGAATATTTTCTGTCTCGGGATCATCCCAAGGTGGAGTTGGTTTCGCACACAGAAACTCATCTCCTAAACCTTAAAAGCTTTCTGCCGGTCAAGTCTCTGGTATTGTTCCGGGCTCAGTTGCCTTTGCCTCATCGCTTGTTCTCATTCTCTTCTTGTACCGCCGTCACCAAAGGGAGCGACGGGAGAGAGAACTTCCTTCTCCTTTCGTTTCACCTCCGGTGTCACCGAATCACCAAACGTCACTTAATGAAGATCGAGGTAGAATGGCCGTTAACTTCGCGTCCAGTCCATCATTCGATTACAATGAATTCGGAATCAGGTTGCCTCATAATGATAGTCATGAAGTCACGGTGGTGCTGTCCTCTCCTGTATACACACCACTTCGACCAAATCAGATCCCGGCAGTGTCTTCATTGAATCTAGAAACGCCTCCCCCATATCATCAATCAATCACAAATACTGGAAGTCGGCAACTTCTCTCCGCTCAAAAGTCTGAAGTTACTATTCAAACGGACATTGTACTGGCATAATTTCGACTTACGTTTGATTTGATTTGGCTAATCTTCAGCCGTTTACAACGTTATGTATATCACCTTTCACCTTGCTTGCAAAGGTCATTTACTATTGCCCACTGGGAAGTGGGTCACACAGGCAAAGAAGCATCCAAAATAGCATTTATATTACTTCTCCCAAGTTTGAGTGGTGATATTTTG
>MU795013.1:0-88368 GCA_027886305.1 Lentinula aff. lateritia | reverse complement strand
ACAGACTCAGTCCTTGTACCTTATCGACGTGCAGATGCACCTCTTGCCATGGGTAGTCTTACTCCTGTTACTCAGATGACAGCTACGCAGGTAGGCATTGATCAGTTTCTTGTACTATCATTTATGTAATCATGCTCGTTCAAGGTTCCTCAAGCTGAAATGTACAGTGCACTTGATCACAAAAGAGGAGTCATAATACAAGCTATTGATCGAGCTCATCCTTGTGCTGTGCATGGCACCTGTTATATTGATAGAGATGGCACCCATGTACCTCTTACCCATTTCCGCAAAGCTGAACTTGCTGATTACATCGTATGTTACTATGCTTGCTACTCCTGATTATATACGACCTGACCATTCTTTTCTCAGCTTGCCAGTGAATCTCGTGAAGCTGCCGATCAAGTACCAAGTGCACTACTAGAAAACTGGGGTGTCAGATCCTCAACTGATATGCCCGTTCGTAGTCGTGGTACCAAGGGTCCTCGCGGTGATGTTTCTGATTTAAAAACAGCCATTATGGAAGGTTTTGGATCTGCCGCAGGGGCCATGATGCACATGTCAGCCCTTCAATCACATCCGTTGGGAGGTCAACAAACCTCTGCTTTGACTATGCATCACATTTCTCGCAGTCTGTCTCCTGTAGACAACATTCGATCTTCTTCCCCTCCTGCTCCAGAGGATGAGTTAGATGTCTGTGTCGACAAGTTCGCTTCTGGCCTCAAACGTAAACTTCCTGATGATTTTCTCGACAAGATCAAGGAAGTACTGAAGGAAGAAGAGTATGATGTTGAGCTTCTGGGACAAGGTACTGTGACTGATATAGCCAAGATCACTGGCCTCAAAGCTGGTCCAGCTAGTGGTCTCCGAGCCTTTGCAAAGGATTACGGGACTGTTTTGAAAGGGAAGCATGCTCGTCGTTGCTAGATCCTATCATAAACATCACAACTATATATTATACACAATTTAATTAACCATCACACCCATTTCTCTAGATAGTTAGTCGTACGTAGTGCATAAAGAAATACAAGTTGATTTATAGGTAACCGCAATCACTGAACCATCCAACAGCATCATTGGTAGAAATATCCTTTATTACTTCACGCACCATCCATGGGATTGAGTTCGAGCCCCGAAATTGATTTTCTTGCCTTCGAAGTGCAGACTTGATGGCTGAGAAGGCCTCTTCAATTGGATTGAAATCCGGAGAGTACAGCGGTAGAAAGATCAGTCGAGCACCTATATATCACCAGTGAGATTACAATGCACTCAGAAAACAAAACCTCATACCACAACCAACTTCGATAATTTCCTTGAGTTCTGGAGAATGATGTATAGCACAGTTATCGAGAATGACTACGCTGCGGGGTTGAGGGAAAGGTTGAAGTAATGGAGCCTGTCACTGAATGTTCAGTATGCTCCAAGATGACAATGAATTGCCCTATACTCACCACTTGTTCCCAGATGAAATTGATAAAGATGTCAGTCGTCACAGATCCCTCAAAAATATCAAGTGCAACAATTCCTTCAATAGAAAGTGCCGGAAGGATTGAGTAACGAGTGCCACGGATAAACACTCCTCGATCTACACATGGTGCATTGACTTCAGACCAGCCCATACGCCGTTGGAAGGTGTGGTTATCTACAGAACTTTCATCCAGGAAGAGAAACAGATCAGGGTTGCGGTATTCTTCCTGCGCTAGCACTCCCTCCCAGATGGCTCGAAGCTCCTCATTATGTTCTGATGCAACTTTGGTAATAACTTTTCTAGTGATTCCGAGTCGGTTCATGGTGCGAGACATGGTTGAGATGGAAAGGTGAATCTCCCGCATACTTTCCACCTTTTGCCGCACTTCATCAAGATATATGGTGGGGTGCGCTTTAAGGAGTTGGCAGATATATTGGACATCGCCATCATCGAGTTCTCAAGGACGTCCCGTATGCTTGCTAAATGGATTGATAACCATCCCATGATTCTCCATATTCTTCAGCACTTTTGCCACCAGTCCAACAGAGCATCCTGCCCTTGCTGCACAGTCCCGAATGGTGAGACCCTCTCCAGTGTACCAACGGTAGATACATTTTTTCAGGTCAACAGAGACAGCAGGCATAGGTTAAGAGAGAGTCACGTCACGTTTAGATATTCCGAATTAGGAACGGATAAATTCGGACCGCAAATTAAAAAAAACTCGATTGTTCACGAAATTATGCAAACACCTGTAACTACTGCACATAACTTAATGCACTCGAGAAGGGCACAGTTGATTTTTCAAATTTAATGATTTGATGCTGGTTTATTGCTGGTATGTTGGATATTTCTCTCAGCATACCTTGAGTTTTGGCACTTTTATGCATGCAGTAAGAGTATTCCTTTGGCCTTAGAGCTCTTAAGTTAATACACTATTATTTTTCTGCCTTCTAAGTACCTCAGGTAGTGCACTCAGGAGAAGGGTACAGTGAAAATGGTGGCCTATGATTGCATCATCAGCCATTGAAAGCAGCGTCACAGTGACCTCCTGTCACAAAGCGTCAGCGACGGAGTGACTAAGTGGAATGGCGGTGCGGAGCAACAGGGCACACAGTGCGGCGGAGTGACTGAGTAAACGGTAGAAGCGGAGCAACTGAGTGGAGCATGGACAGACTGGTCCCAAGACAATGACTGGTCCCAAGATAATGACAGAGAGGTCAAGATAAGGGACCAGGTAGTGGGGAGCTGGCTTTATATACACAATCCAATCTGCAAGAATTAACGATGTAATACTGTACAGTTGAGAATAAAGAAGGTGGCGGAAGCCGGTAGAAGGAGAAGGGTAACAGATGGATCAGTAATTGATGAAGGGGGTCAGGTGGATCAGTAATCGATGAGGGTTTGACAATGGTGGGACATGAAAGTTATGGAGTGATGTATTGTACAAATAAGGGCATAGAGATGGTGAGAAAAGGAAAATGATAGGGGCTACGTACTTCATGACACCTCCAGCCTTCAATGCCTTTCCCTTTATAACTATTGATAATGAAAGATGCTGTACCTTACTCTTTTCATGAGCTGGAGGATTTGGTACAATAGCTCTCTGTGTTCCTCTGTGTTTCTGGATACTTGTTCAGTCTTAATAGCCATTTTTTGACCTTACCTTGGTAGTTCTTATTAGAAGAAATGCTTGAGCTAGAATTTACTATATGAGCTCTGGGCTCAAGTAACAGGCACTCTGCATCACACCTCAAGTAAGACTGCATGACCCTAATATTAATGTGGACTCTTGAGGATAGAGGCATGAATTCCTTCAAAAAATGTACATTGAGTGGAGCCATATACACTGGAATTTATCATTCCTGAGATACTTAGAAAGGAGAAAGATGATAGTGTATTCACTCAAGAGCTCTAAGGCCAAAGGAATACTCAGATGAATATCATCTTGTAAACTTGTAAATACTCTTACTGCATGCATACAAGTGCCAAAACTCAAGGTATGCTGAGAGAAATATCCGACGCGGCAATAAACCGGCATCAAATCATTAAATTTGAAAAATCCCTTCTCAAGTGCGTTAACATAACTGTTGCCTCTGCAAAACCTGTGACCTTTGCTTTGACAACTCTGGCCGAAAACTGCCAAACAGCTCTTTGAAACTCGTTTGCAACACTGGTGAAAGCCCGGTCAAGGTTGAATTGTAGTACGGTTTCATCGCTCCACCGTAGTATGTTTCGTCATGTGCAACTATCGTAGAACTCGATAGCAGATTGTTCGAAGCATTCCTCAGCACTCACACGTGGAGCAATACAAACGGCATTCCATATGCCGAGTGCTAAGAGGAGGGTATCAAAACAAACAAAGATTGAACAAGGTAAACTAGATAAAGATATCGGTACTATCGGGTTGGGGAGAGGGGTTCACAAGCATTCGAACGAATGGAACAACTATGTAAAAACAACAAAGGGAAGTGCAATTGAGAGTGACTTGACAACCTAACAGCGACGGGCGTAGGAAGAAACATGTGAAAGAAAGAAAAACTAGAGATGGATACATAAAACAAAAAATCAATTTAATTGTACGACCATATACGAGCTTGCCAGTCTCCACTTCCTGTAGCGAGGATGTTTGCTGCTGGACTGAGGTCTATCGAGATTACTGCAAATATGGGGAAAAAGGAAGAGCGATTGGGCGTTAGCGGCTGGTAAACAAGGAAGAAACGGGAAAAACCGGAGGTACATAGAAGTGCGATCATACAAGAGGTGGAGGTGTGAAAGACTCACCAGAATTCTTATGCCCCTGCAACATCGACTGCACGACGGCCGTCTTTGAGTCCCAAAACTGTACCCCACGATCTTTTGATCCAGAGACCACCCAGCGTCCATCATGCGATACCGCGACAGAGAGCACATAATCCTAATTACCAACATAGTCAGTCATCCCAACGCATTTAACAGAATTCAACCGAGACACGCCCCACCTTATGTCCTATGAAATTCATCGTACACTGACTCTGCTTTGACCCATCCCCGTCCCTCTTGACCAAACTCCCACCAGGTCCGCTCGGGCCCGCCCCGTTCGCTCCTTCCTTCCGGCTCTTAACTCCACTGCTGCCACCGCTCCCACCCCCTGCCATCAGCGCAGCCACATCCCAATACTTCAGTGTCTTATCTAAACTCCCACTAACCAACCCCTTTCCATCTGGTGTAAACGCCACACTATACACACTATCCCTATGCCCCCTTAATCTCTCCACCAACATCCCTGTAGCCACGTCCCATATCCTCACAACAGTATCCAAGGACCCAGCCGCAACAAAATGTCCATTCGGGGATATAGCAACAGAAGTCACCCCCGCGTCGTTATTTAACGAATCCGGGTCGTTGATAGTAAGCACTTTCGATGTACCGTCTATCATGTCCCAAATCCGTGCCGTTTTGTCACCTGATCCAGAGACGATGAGGCGGCCGTCGGCAGAAAAATCGAGCGAGTAAATCTCTTGTTGATGTCCGTCAAAGATATTGCGAATTTTTTTGCGTGCAATGTCCCAAATCTGATACATCGTTTAGATTCCGTTACCCGGGGAAAATGAGAAAATGCACCCGAATTTGCTTGTCCTCGGCACCGGTAGCAAGAAATTTCCCATCCGGACTGAAACACACGCTTCGAATGTAAAGGTCCCCAGACTTTCCCACTGAATCATCAACCAGAACGCTGATAGATACAAAGAGGTGTGAGCGTTAACATTATATCCGAGGTTAACCCAGGCGTACCATGATTTGTGACCCGTTTTCACGTCATATATTTGCGCAGTGCGATTACATCCTGTGGCAAGGTATCTGCCGTCGGCTGAAAAACGTACACAACAAACGACGCTAAAAAATAGAGGGAAAAATAAAAGCAAGGGAAAAAGAAGTCTTTCTGATTATCCTCGGAGTGAAAAAGAATGTGTACGTACCTTTCGTGCATGAGTGTATGAACCAAATTGACGTTGAAAACCTTCTCGACCTTGGGATTATACACGATGAACCAATCCGTGCCCTCCCTCTTATATTCGGCTGGTAATGACGCCAAGTCAGCCTCATCAGGGAACCCACCACCCGGAGTGTTGATGGGTACCACAGCACCGTTGTTAGCAGGAGGGTGTACATCCATCATCGGTGACGGTCCAGCGGAGCTAGATCCAGGAGGATGAGTAGATAATGGCAAACCGTGAGAGGAACCTGGTGGTGGAAGGCCAGGACCAGAAGACAATTGACCAGGGCCAGAAGGTGGCGGTGGTCCAGAAGATGAACCAGGTGGTGGTAATTTGGGTAAAGAGGCAGGACTAAAAACGTCTGTGATATGGGCACGTGGGGAAGATGAGAAGCCTCGGTTCGGACAAAGGTTACAAACGGAAGATTAGGAGTTTGAAACATACCTGGCCTTTCGGATTTCATTCTGTCTGCTTTCGTCCTTTTTGGGTCTCGCGAGTCCACCGCGCGATCCCTCTCTCGATCTCTCATAGCGTCTCGTTCTCTGTCTCGCTCAATCCGTTCATTACGCTCCCGTTCCCTTGCATTATCACGGTCGCGATCTCTGTCGTTGCGCGAAAAATACGGGTCATTAAATGGTGGGACACCGCCACCAGCTGAAATCGAAGATGGAGGGCCACCCGAAGCAGGTCCCATTATTGGAGGATTGTGTCCTCCACCAGGGGGTATTCCACCTCCTCCCTGACGCAAAGCGTGATTTTCGGAGCGAAGACGAGCAAGTTCTTCTTCATACTGCTGGCGCACTTTACCGTGCTGAGCCTCAAGTTCGTACAGGGATTGACGTATAATGTTCAATTCATTCACTTGTGAACCGACTAGAGCATGGTTGAAAGTGTGTTATATACAAAAAAGAAATTATAAAAACACACCTTTGGATTCAAAATCATCGCGCTGACTCCTAACGGTGCCTACTTCATTTACAAGCACTTCAAATTCATTGCGAATAGCTTCAAACGAGTCATTAATCCGAGCCATGCTGTGCTGAGGCCCCGCAGCGACAGCACCAGGACCACTTGGCGGGAGGCTACGATGCTGCGGCTCAGCCCTGGTTAGAAAAAAAAGAACCTCGTGTAAGTTGGAAAAAAACTGCAGCTCACATTGTAGATTGAGTTACTAGACATTTGTTTGTTTGTTTTCGTCAATAGTCGTTATGCAATACTCGCCTGTCGTCGACTGACGCAGCAAGTTATGCTTCGGAATTCAAAGGGAAGAATATCAAAAGTGGACGGACGGTGATGTGAGAGGAAGGAAAGAGAGTACAAATCGGAAGTTTGATGAACTCCGCTCTTTCAACAGCTGAAAGAATTTTCGCAGGGCCCTCAATTTGGTATGCCGCCGGTAGCCTTTTTGGTTCCTCGCGTGATGAACTAGATCAGATCGGGCTAATCAAATAATCCCCATCAAGGTTCACATTTCCCTTTTCCCTTCCGGAAGGCCGTCTTCGCTATCTCCACTTCCCGCCAAAATTTCATAAGCTGTTCAGCTGTTTGACCACCCTCCACAGCCTTGAACAAGTATCTGAACACGTCATCCATCCCGTAACATTCAATTTCTTCCCCAAAGTCATTAATTTCACGTTCAAGTCAAAATGAACTTCCCCTCGGTTCGTACCTTCGTGCTTCATTCAAATCTCAGGCAGAATCCGCGTGCATTCTAGCGGCATGTGTAGGTTATGTATGTTACTTCTTGACTCAACTGATCAGTTCAATCTATATGTATTCATATTCTTTCCAAATTTACACGTTCGTATTCAAGAATCTCCGAATCGCACGAGCGGGAGAATGCGAAGAGAATAATTAGTGACACGTACAACACGTTCACGTCGAACCTCCCGGCGCGGTCGAATTAAAGTTGATCCAAGCTTTCCTTTTCGAAGAAATGGTTACACTAAACTGGTTCATCATCAACCTTAGATCTATCATCCGGGGTTCTCGCACTTGGGTTCCGACTTCCTAAATCCTCATCAGCCAGACTTTCGGGAGAAGGCTGTAGAACCCATAGCCGGGCTCTTGTAAACTTGCTACAACAATTTTCGGCTTCGTGAGTAAGATCGGAACCTCTACTACGACAGAAAAATCCGCTAACCTTCACTCCCTATTCGGCACGCACCCTTTTATCATACTGGTAAAATGCAGTAGATCTATTCAGGTCTCGAATATCAATAAGCGATCTCAGTTGAAGATACAGGAAGAAGAACTTGAATCAGATTTAGAACATAACTCGATTGATTTAATTCAGCTGGTATGCACACAGCCAGTAACAGGTGCAATGTATGTAGTCCACCAAGAACCCGTACTACGATGGACGGGCAACTCAGCTGTAAGTAGTACTTATTTATGTGTGGCAATAAAGATGTGCAGTGTTCGTGTGACCACCTATGATCTGTCCTGTCCGTATGACGATATTCGATGAACCTCCTGGTCGTACCTTGAATAATCTTGTTATTCAATATGATACGCTTTGATGCAAGTATTGAAAAGCAGGGCATCTTGCCTAGTGATCATGTTGAGCAGGACCCATATTCTATCCTTCAATCGCAATCTGAGGGAATTCAATCTACTCCAAGTCGATTTATTCGAAATGATTCGCAATTTGGAAAAAGGCGATAAAATATTGAATCAGTAAATCAGCTGGAGGAAATCTTGTTCTTGCCCCGAGTTGTTCCGGTGAAGTAGGCGCAGTCGCAAGAAAATACCTATAATACACTCCAGATATATATACTTACCAGATACAGTTCATACAATGCAAATGCTAGATGACACTGACTCGACATCGTCACAATTAGATCCCCTCTTCCTCTTAGATTCCTCTTTCGCCACCATCGAACCTCCTTCATCAATTTCAACAATCTCGAATGCATCCTCCGTATCTTCCTCCGTATCTTCCTCGACATTTATGACATCAATATCCTCATCGTCCTCATCGGCGAGAATTTGGTGCGAAAGGACGAGCACTCCCTCGTCATCATGATGATATTGTTCCACCTGCGCCTGCTCTGCGAACATCATTTCTTCAGCGAGTGACCTCGGAAGTTGTTCTTGTTCATCTTTTTCCCAAGTGGAGTCTAGAATTCGCACCTGAGGAGATAATGTAGATGAACCCTCGAGAGATACAGCTGAAACATAAGACTGCGATGAAATCTCTGCTGTCATCGTGCTTTTCTTCTCTGTAGTGTCCAATTTCTGCTGCGGTTTCACAAGAAATTCTATGCCTTGCTCCAGAGAGTGACGAGGCGAAAACACGGCCAAATCCATCCCCATTTTCTCGTACCCTGTGATTTTCCCCGCGCTTTCTTGTCCTTCCAGTCGGTCTTCCTCTTCATCCGCACCTTCGTCGACCTCCAACGCCGGAAGTCCCAAAAAGTCCGGGACACTAGCGATAACGAAGTGTTCTTGAAACTGATGCAAAGTCTCTTCGGAGTCGCGAATGAAGCTCGTAGCATGATGAACACTGCAGGACACCTTAGACTCTATATTTCCATCTGTGATCATCCCTGAAGTCGTATCAATATGGATGGACCTTACTAAAGTGAAGACATCTGTGTACCTGTACTCTTTTGCAAATCAGAGTTGCTGACATCTAGATGAAACTTCGTGTCATTCACATGCGCCATAATGCTTGTGACTGCACTGAGAATGTCGGCTTCGGCAGTTCGCAGCGATCGGAAAGCAGGTTGGTCATGCAGTGATGTGGTTCCCCTTGAGTTTATTATACTTTGTGAATCCCAAGTAACATCAGCATGGGAAGATTTGTCGACTGATGTCGTAGTCTAGGTCAGCAAAGTTTAGCTACCCCGAGATGAAGAGTAGGCTGAGACCCAGTAGATTTTCAATATACGAACCTCCGGTGCTTTGTGTCTCTGCTTTCTCTCCCTTTCTCTTCTCTCCCTTCTGTCTCTTTTCTCCTTTCGTTCATCATTTTTTTGCGTTTCGGACCTATCTATAAGAAAGGCTCGAGGTGTGATCGTTACCCCTGTCTGGTCGTAGGACGACACATGTCCAACAGGGCCTGAAAAAGAAGGGTCCTGACCTACTTCCACGCTTTTCAACCACTCCTGCACAGAATTTTGTTTTTGGCGAAGATTTTGACGCTTGTACTCTTTCTCTGTCTTTTTATCTGCACCTTTCTCGATGAGCTTCTTCATCTCGTGCAGAGTGGTATCATCTTTCAAACAGGATGTTTGAATCCGCGAAGCTTCTTCACTTCTTATCCACTCCGTGGGTATCCGCCCATATGCTCCTTCGATACATTCCGGAACCATAGGAGAAGAGCAGGTTTGGTTGAAAGATTGAATAGGAGGGTAAGAAGCCGAAGAGAAATGTGTAAAAGCGGGTGGAGCAGTGTAATCCATTGAAAACGAGGAGGCCAAAGTATGGGCAGATTTCAAAGTCGTATGACTTGCGACACTAAGCTGTTTGGATTTCAGTTTGAGGAGACGATCCTTATTTACAGACGATGATGATAGACTTACAGCTTTTCCAGTCACACTTCCCTAGAAACTATGGAATTAACCGAGGTAACTAATGGTAGAATCTTAGGACCCACTTCGACGAAGTCGAGGAATTTCTGACGAGATTCCTGTCCACTCGTCAACCGATAGCAGAATATTGATACCTGCAGTCGAGGCCAGGTCACGGTGGAATGAAGAGCCTAGAAAGTAGATGAAGGCAGGGTCGAAAGGCCCGTGCGCACACTATTTATGCCACGCCACACAATATTTAACTGGGCGCTTGACTGCGGCATCGATTTTGTGGTTTTTTTTATCAACAGGGCTGAGGTACACAACGTATATATAGACTCGTCAACGTTCGAGAACTTCAACTTATTCATGGATCCCAAATGGCGCCTGTTTCTGATTGGTTGTATTATACCCGACTGAGTATTTGCCTTGACAATTTAAGTGGATCTCAAGCTACAATCTCGTCAACCTTGGAACGGCTTATACAAAATCCCTACATCGAAATTAGCGCCACTATACTGAAGAATGACATTGAACAAGAGAGGAAGGACATTCACCGGCACGACCCATTCTTTACACCCACAACGCACCCCAGCCCAATCGTAATTCCCCAACTTCGTCCCACATCTTTTGTTCGGACACACAATTTTCCCCGCAATTTCTCCCGCTTCAAGGAAAGATTCCATCCATTGCATCTGCAAAAATTCAATTCGATTAGAGTAATTTCGAACAAATGAACGGAATGACTGACGGGTTCGACGAAATACCCTGAACACTTTGGGTTCATGAGAATCGGTGGGCTCACTGGCTGTGGTTTTACTCCCCCTCCCCCACTAGCTGCACTGTCTACCCCTAGAGGAGTGGTTCCATATGAGGGTGGTGATACTCCCCCGCGAAGCGCCGCTAATTTAGGATTAGCGTGTAATTGTGCTGCAAAATCATTCGGGGATACTAAAGGTGAGGAAGCTCCTGAAGACGATCGAGCTAAAGGAGGGGAAGAATTCGGTGCTGGTGAGGCGATCGGAGGTATATCACCTGCATTCACCGATTTTTCTGCAGATCCTGGTTCAAGGATCGTACCATTACTATGCCCTACAGTATCAGTCGCGGAAATATGAGTCTCGTCAACCGGAGGCGTCAGCATTGCATTGGACATCCTCCTCCCAATATGAGTTGCCACCTGCGCAAAGGTATTCGGAGAAGTTGGCGTCGCAGATCCAGAAGGACGACGGATGTTTGTCAGCTTTATAGTGCCAGGTGACATAACGTTATTCCCTTCATCGTCTTCGTCATCTGAATCCAGAGCAGACATGGACATAGTCTCCATGATGCTTTTTGATGCACTGCCAAATGGACGAGGAATAGGTGGACGACTTCCAGTAGGACCTTTGGGTGTTGCAGTCAACGGGGGAGAAGTTACGGCTCTACTATTTATATTGTTCAATGGTCTAGCTGTAGGTTCGCCTTCTTCGTCTTCATCATCATCGTCATCAACGATGGCGGAGGTGGAAGTCTTGTTTGTAAGGCTGGTATTACTACCGTTCATCGAAGACATTGTCAATGAATCTCCGAAGCCCCCGAATGACAGCCCAGATGGTCTCCGTGGCCTCGAATCCGATCCCAGTCGTGACGAGCGGCGAGAAATTGGCTGTTGAGGCTGAGTTGTGGATGGTCTACGAGATGTTGCAGGTGTTATTACAGGGGTGGCTGGGCCGATTTGACCGTGGTCTAGCATGTGTTCTCGAGCTGCGAGCTCCTGACGGCACATTTTGCATCGAATCCGACGCCGAGGACCTCTGAGTGTACCTCCGGGAGTAGATGGAGTCGAATCAATTGCGGAGCGAGGAAAACGAGCGAACATGTCAGTAGAAGGTAAGCTACCATCGCCATCTACATTAATCTCAATGGATGCAAAAACAGAGTGTAAGTCCACGCACTCATCACTTCCTCTGTCGTTCGCTGCATGTAATACAATCGTGTGTCCTTATCCTTCCGAGAAATATTGAACGAAGCATTGTGAAAGATCTCCAGTTGAGCTATGAATCCCGGATTAGGACTAGAAATTGATATCAGCGAATCTAAGCATAGGTCCAGACTGTAGACGGACTCGATTTCAGGTCTGGCTTTCCGTATAAGATCTAAAGCTCCTTCGACGCCCATTCGCCGATTATGCATTAAATATGCAGCAACAATTGTTGCGCTTCGACCTATAGCAATTGGATGGTTGAGCTAATGTCATCTGTTATTGAATCTTGACAACTCACTGACTCCTGCTTGACAATGCACCAGAACTCCTCGTCCCTTATCCAATTCAGATTGTATAAAAGCAATAGCTGGTAACAGATGTATCAAGATATCTTCTTCTTCAGAATCGTCCAAAAAGATCTGATGCTTGACGAAAGTCTACAAGAAAAACTATCAGGATCTGTTTGATGTTTCAAAAGTCTAACTTACTTCATGTATAGATATTTTTCCTCTCATCGCCGAAAGAACACTATATATCTTGTTCTTCTTGAGATTCTCTGTGTCCATGGCGCTTGGAAGCCCTCCAATCCAAAGTCCTGGAATGACTTGGTCCATGGCGTTCATGAACTAGTATTTGTTCAGTAAAGGTTTCAGATTTGCGATAAGCGGACAAAGATAGATTGTAGATGATGTGCAGAATCCAGCATATGTAAATAGGTTGAGCTCAGCCGGGAGAGATGCAATGCTAGCGACAAGTCACACTGAAGGCATTCGAGAATGAATCAGTCAATTGCGGCACGGAACTACGGAATCACATCACCCCAGCGCGGTACCTGCCATGTACTTATTACAGTAGTTTGCTCCCTTGTTTTCTCGAGCGAAACCCGGGAAAAGCCACACTACAGTCGACTAGACCTTGTAGATTAGTTCATACAATATAGCCTGACTATCGACTAACGCGTATTGCATCTAACGTGTCAACTGTTCAGAAGCTTAGTCTAGCTCGTTATGCACCCGAAAACTTTCAAAAATTATATGAGAGAGATTCGTTTCTATATGACTTGTAGACGTATCATTTGAAGGTTGGGATACTCGGGTGTAGACCGTGTATTTCTTGATCTATAACAGCCCTTGTACACATGATGAGTGAATGTCCTGGCCGCAACGCACACAAGTTCTGCAACGATCAATCAACGATATTCAGGCTTCAATAGACAGATCTTAACACAAATGACCGTCACAAAATCTAAAGTTACTTGAAAGGCACACCGAGTGAACACGCTTGTAATGGAAAGGCTTGAATATCAATGAACGAACCGTTCCTGTGTAGTCAAAGCCTTGAGAAAGGAAGGCAGGACGTCTTCTGAATGCCACCGTGGCACGGAATTTGTGTTCAGCTTAGCAATGAATCGCCGTTCATTATTTATAGACCCAGGTTTGCGTACATACGCATGTTTTTCCCAAACTGAAACATGGTACCTCTTTCACAAATCAAACGCTCCCATCTCTGGCCTTCAATGCCGCTGCATGCTGGGTATCCAACACATATACATCACTTCCAGGGTACACTGCATATCCATCGTTTGGCGTTGGTCCGTTTGTCAAATCAGAACCAGCTTGCCTGAAGGATTTATTAGGAAGTGCACGAGCAGTGGTCGTGAGTTCAAGATACTGACCAAATCAAATCACCGGTGAGGCCAGTGCTCAAGACCGTCGAATACCATGTAGCGTAAACGCCACTTTGATTACTGGTGGACCCGAATTCTTCCAGAATAACAGGTTTGTTAGATGCTAACATGGCAGTTGCATGATCTTCAATCCATTGAGTTCCGAAGGGATTTTCGGGTTCACCCCAACTGTCCTACACGATCATAGAAACTCACGTCAGCGATGCGAAAGCCGAGGAAGAATAAAGCTTACTGGGTAGAGCTAGAGGTTCAGATTGAAGAGATTGAAGACGTAAATTTCACAATAATCAGAAATCGAAAACCTTCAAAAGTGATCGTCATTTTCTTACATGGAAGGTCCCGAAATCCAAGGTGCTAATGTTGAGGTTGGCGTCGAAGTCGATGCCGAGACTTCCTCTAGCACAAAGCAAAGCAGAAAGCAAACTTGGTTATTTACGGCTTTCCGCGAATCCACTTAGCACGCACTGGTATACATAAATTGGGTTTCCAGGATCGTTGAAGAAACCCTCGTCACCAATAGCCACCAAATGGTTCGTATCGATTGTTTTTATGAACGCTGAGATTTCGGCTGCCCATGTCGAGATGGTAGAGATCGTGCAAGTTCCAGAGGTAGCACTGACACAGATTCAGGTTTGGAGCTGATGGAACCACCAAAGGAACGGACCTCGTTGAACCGAGACATCTAGGCTCATTAGCTAGTTCCCATCCCTATGTACACGGTACAGAAAATACACATACTATCTGTAAGTACAAGTACACTCAATCAATGAAGGAAATGGACTGACGAGGATGCCAGGTTCGTTCACATAGCGGCTAACGAAAGTCTTGACATAGTTTTTATACGCGGCCTGTGGATGTTCAGAATGAGTTATAGACCGACTGCTCATTGGCTTCTAAGAGAAAAATCCACGTACAATGACGGTGGCGTTTGTATAGAAGTAATCATGCGGAGATCCCTGTCCAAGAATTTGGTTGACGTAGACGTCCATACCACCTAAAGAAAAAGTTCAGTCTGGAACTGATCATGCAGCAGCATACCATGTATGTGCTCACCATAGTCAGACCTAAATCGTGTCAAAGGAGATTAAAAATTCATCATGGCGATGAGTCTCCTGATCTTGAAATTGACAATAAGAACCATACCAATTGTTAGTCCTATGATAAGAGGTTAGTACAGAGGTGTAGCACCCATCTTCAAATCGTACGCACAGTGTGACTATGAGTCTTAGACCATGGGCCTTCGCAATAGCAACGACATTGTCTGTGTAGGATATAGTGATCAGTGAAATGAGTATGATGAGGGAGCAATATACGCTCACCGAAATTCTCCAGCCCATTAGCACCAGTGTTGACAGTGGGTGTCGACCCAGACCAGCTCTGATAATACGCCACGCCATCGGGTGTAGTGACTTCATTGAACCCCCTAGAACAATTTGAGTCCGAGTAAACATGTTCGTACTGTGAAGTAACTTACCAGGTCCTGACCGTCGTCGCACCTGTAGCTGCGATATCTGCAAACGCGGTGTTCATATCGGCAGTGTCGTAGTTCATAAGCCCGACCCAGTACGAGTTAGCTCTGTCAGGAAAAGAAATCCATGTCATCCAATGTACTTGGGATTCTGAATAGAATGTATTCCAACCCAACAACGGTGAACGGTTCTCCATTTAACGTGAAATGTGTTCCGGAAGTTTTGACAAACCCAGTAACAGTGGATGTAGGAGAGGTTGAAGTCGATGTTGCAGTTGTGGTTCCAGAGCCCGGGGTCGATGTAACAGAAGAGACGCTGGAGGTAGCCCCAGGTATGCATTGAGAGTAGTACGCGTTAGAAACCACACAAGCACTTCCGGCGGCGCAAACTGTTCATCAGATAATCAGTCCAGTAGTCATTCCTAATTGTTCATTTCATGATTTACCTGTAGAACCTGTATACCCGATTCCACCACATTGTCCATATATAGGAACAGTCTGTGCCGAAACCAGAGTGATGGCTGGTATTAAAACAAGCAGTCGAGATAGCTGTTTCATGACACAAGAACGATGAGAAGACTTCAAGCTTCAAGGGGGAACGAGACGAATATTCGACTCGTTTTTATTCGAGTCGCTGGACTGTAAGGCACAGGTTTCGCGATTCGTCACTCGTCAGTGTCATCTTTTTGCTGGTGGAAGCGAGCTTTCTCCGGTCGATATAGAATTGCGGTGATAATTAATCTCGTACCGGCAAGCACTTCGAGTATGGAGAAATAAAGCGAAGGCTGCACCATCAGGTTACGATGATGCCAGGTGACCGCCATACATTCAAGAGGACACAAGGTCTCCGTATACGATTGAAGAAAATCAACATCAACATTTCGAAATTAAGGCGACCTTTAGGCGAGAAAATAGCGTCTGAAGTTGCGCGCTAAGAATAGATTCGCATTGGCCAGTGTCATCGAATTGCACCTAGACATAGACGAAGGTTCTATAAAAGCAATCAGGACGCAGCATGATACTGCAAGACCTACCGTAAATGCACCAACTTAGTTTTCGCAAATCTCCTTAGACTATCATGACTCTTATCTGAAGATTGCTACTAGCTATGTCATTGTCCCGAAGACAGCACCTAACGCATTGAGGATACGAGGTTTTATGAAATTTTTCGAGTTAATTGCATCAATGGCAGGAGAAGTAGTAATATTATAGAGCAGCCCACGCGGAGTATACCTGGACGAAAGAAGTGAGAATCGAAACATAGACAAAAAATGGATACTCACAAGAACAATAGATGACAAGAAGTATGGATACGACAACGGAGTCCGCGACACTCAATCCGCCCTCTTAGCTTTTTTCATCCCATCTCTCGTATTCATCGCTCTGGAGACTCTCAGTATACGCCTCGTTGATTGTATCGCAAAGATTGTCAAGGTCGTCAAGGGCCTTGATTAGAGCTTGCAATGATGAAAGATTATCTTAAAGCAGCCCTAGGCAAGTAGTTCGTCACTATGAAGATTGCAGTACGACGCACCATACATCTGAATCCGGATCTGAATGTTTGGTTCTGAAGGATGAGGCACACTGGAAAAGACAAAGGTTTAATTGAACGCTGCGAGTATAAAAGATCATCAATGCTCACCTGTACCCACAAAATTCAACTTTTGGACTATGAGACGCGTCACCATGAACCTCTGAGCAACCACGACATTGTTGCGAGCTTACTTCTTCATGATCATCCAGCGTAGCGCATTTCCCATAGTATGTGATTCATCGTAGACCTGGTATGTCGCGGCAGAAAGATCAGATGAGGCGCCTTTCATCTAAGACAATTTGAGCCATGAGTATTCATTTGGGGAGTGCAAATTTCAATCACAGACAATGCGGATTTTTGGGGGAGTTTCAGCGGTCGCCATGTCGCTGTCGACAGAGGGTAGAAATGAGATTGAAGGAATATAGGGACGTGTAGGACTGAGACTGAGCGTGGAAAAGAAACAGACGCACGGGATATTGTGTTTTGAAATTATGTGTCCGCAAAAGTTCGCTTATTTCTCTCATCTTTATCCTTTGATCTCTCGACCCCAGCGAAGCAAAATACCCTGTATCACATTGTAAATGCTGAACTAGGTTTTTTCACTAATTAGCCCATCTACATTCCAACTATCAACACCATATGCAAACAACATTCCCCAGTGATTTAAAAAGTCTTCTTCATACTTGACAGGGTTTGTCATTGCCAGGTACAAGTCATCCCAAGTTCGTGTTAAGTCATAACCCACTGTAGTTTCCTTAAACTCTATTCCCTTCAAATTCCGTATCCGGATTATAACTTCGTTGACTGCATGGATTCGATCAGAAGTAACAGGTGTGGTGAGTGACTGGAATTCTGGGGTACTCCCTGTTGTCCAGCCGTTCCTTGTTTCGCCCAGGAGATCTTCCCTGATTTGGCTCGAATCAAATATAAATGTTCCTAGAAGAACACTTCCCTTATAAGGTTTCTTTGCTATCTTCTTGACTTCCCATTTTCCATTTTGGGCGTGGAAATCCAGGCCTCGTTCGCAACCAAAAATTATGATGATCTTCTCCTTGCTTCTAAGCTTGCGAGGGTCGATTCCCTGACTGGTATAGGGATCGTGGGTATGACCTTCGCCCAGGACACGCTTAGCATACACCTTCACGATTGCCTCTAGAATGCATTTCAGAGCCTATATGATGAAGTAGGTCATACTAGAACATAACTCACTCGAGAGACGTCGCGCGGGCTGTTTCCGTTGACCTTTGGTGTTACACAATGTCAAGGGTAAGGTCATAACCCCAAGAACAGACGAAAAGAGGAGGAGCACTGGGAACAAGCGGATGAAATATTGCGGAACAATAGTCATAGCGGCGACGACAATGGGGCAGAAAAACCTTCCAGGTACAGCTTAGCAGTGCCGACTGATATGCACAACACATATAAACACACCAGCGACAAATGAAGCTTGGAGAGCGGTGATTGGACTCTTCACTACTCGTCTCTACTCGTGTTGTCAGTCTCAACCTGTTCGAATCGTGCAGAGATAATCAACTGACAAAACAGTGTGAAAGGTAAATTTGGGCTAAGAAATCTGTTTTTTGCTTTAGATAGATTTGAGCGTCGATAACTGGATTCAATGAAAGATGGTAGAGTCAGATAATTGTTCTCGAGAAACAGCAAGGGTGGGGTGGAGGCGGGCAGATGATGATATTCAACGTACTGAACCAGCGTTATCTTCGTGGGGAAAGCTGATGAGGACATCTCAACCCGAATGTTTATATACATAGTCAGAGCAACAAGGGAAAAATCTCAACGAGTTGTGAGTGCCTCGGGCCTTAGTTACCTGGCTGTGCAGACGTTGTTCGCTTGCCATTTCCGTCGGTTTGTCCATCAGAATGCGTCGCGTTGCTTGCGTGTCTCCTCAGGACCCCTGTTTATGGTAGGAGAGGTTAGTTCTTAGACCTTCCGAAATGAACAGGTTTTGACCGAAAGTTTTTTCTATCAGATGCCCAAAATTTGACCGAATTTCGGGAGTGACCTCGCGCTGGAGCCTGCTGGAGCCCAAATTTGACCGAAAATTTGTTACAGACCTATGTATAATGTATAATTTTTCATTTGAGCGTATCTTTGCGCTTAAGAATGTAGAAACACGAAGACTATGTAAATAAGATGCCTAAAAACCCAAATCATCGTCCTCTTCCATCACTTCCAATGCAAATGTAGATTCCTTCAAGTTCTGCGTTGTGGTCTGATTTCTGGTGGCTGTACTTGTTTTTGACCGCTTCGCACCCAATCCACTTGTCACGTATAAAGAATTCATCTGGTGAGGTTTTGTCGACACCCTGTGAGGGTAGCATGGTGCTTGATAGAGGTTAGAAGTAGTCGTCAATCCGCTTCAACATGTTGGAGCAATAACTAAGGGTTGTACCAGTACAATATTTCAAACATGACAAATATCGGTATAGTGGTGTCTATCTGTTCACCTAGTAGTTTCATGAAGGATAGATATACAAGGATATACACTATGGATTTTCAAGTTGTTTGGGGTCCAATATTTGACGTTAGAATCCTCATCTTACCTGCTGGGCGGGACTGACTCTGACTGACCAGGATTGACTGAGCGCGACCTATCGGAGCCCATTAGTCGGTCACATAGGATCGCACTCATAGCTGGTGACAGATGGAAATCTGAGCCAAATCTGGATATTTGACCGAAAATAAGGTGAGGGCTCAGCCTCCGGCGGATGATTTTTGACCGAAAATTTTTCCGACATAGAGGCAAAATTGGGTTGGTTTTTGACCGATTTCAGAACCAAGGTCTCCTACCATAAACAGGGGTCCTGTCTCCTCCTTCTACTACTGCAGGTCCTGAGGCTCTTGTAGATTTTTTTCAGCTCGTTTTTGATGGAACCCGTTGATCGGACACGTCGCTTAACCGTTTGGAGAGAAAATAAAACGCGACTTTTATTAATTTTTGTAAGTACGGGAAGTCATCCAGTAAAGAACCAGGGTGGCAGGATGGATAAGATATTAAGTGCCAGTGGCATCATTCAGTGCGTTGATATTGCCCAGTATCGCCCGCAGGAGAAAGGTTAGCGAACGGCGCGATCCACAACCCTCACAGTCTCAGGCCTCAGCTCGGGGTGAACTTGAGCAGACATGCTCCTAGCGCAACTTTTCATGCTATGCGATAATAATTGCAACTGCGAGGGCATACCAGAATACTCCTGAGATAATGAGGGAAGGTCATCAAAGCCTTGGAGTAGCGGTTACATACCAATCTTCAAGCGAGCAGAGGGCAGTACGCACTGGGGCACAAGGCGACCAATGGCGAGTTGGAGCATTGCGTCCGTCATTTTAGTTATTAGTCCTAGTTCCTGCAACGTTTGGTAGGAACTTTTGGAACCAAGGAGTGAAACTATTATATTAGTACTGCACTGAAACCGACGCGGTTCCATTGAGGAACAATCGTCGAGCACATGTAAGCCCGAAGGTTGTGATGTAAATGAAGGAACAAAGCACAGATTGTGCTTTCCCTATAAAGGAACAATGAGACGAAAGAAAATTACAGGCGAAATGGCAGAACATTGTCTTAGACTTCGGCGTCTAGGCGCTCAATAGGAGATTTTAAACTCCGCCTTCTTTGTGGTGCCCAGCACAACCAAACTGTAAACACGCCTTGCTTTTATATTTCTTTTTCCCCCCCTCAGTAATTTACACAATAGTCAACGTATCGCATTGTTGCAAGACTTGTATCAATAATGTCGGGGTAATTGACTATTTTGGACTTATAAAGCGATGCTTGGTCGCCTTTCTCCGGACAACCCATCCTCTTTTCCCCTCCTCTCATCTGTCAGCTCTTTGTATTGGTTATACCCTTTCTCTATCGCTTTTATCTCAAGGCAGGATCTCCCAGGTGGAACTTAGATCTTACCGTTTCCCTATTAATTGTTTCAAACGACTCGCTTCCCTTTCCTCTCCTACTTCCTTCCAACTCTTACTTCCAAATGGCTTTTTCCACCTCGGAATTCGCTACCTTACCTCCACTTCGCCCAGTAGCGACTCCCATCCCCGTACGCCTGCCTGGAATTGAGCATATCCATTCCTTATCCGACCCACGTCCCGTAAGTGGCTTCATCATCGCGCCTGCCATCGTCGTACTCATAACTTATTCCTCATCAGTCACGTTCTATTCCTCTTTACGCCCCTTATGCATCCGTGCCTATACCACGAAAATTCTCTACCTCATCTTCGATCACGAATGAGTCACGATCCCCGTCTCCCTCTCTATCCTCACCCTCAAGCTCTTCGTCCCCAACCCTCGTGAATCCTAATCACGGGTTGGCCTCCACCCAACGTGGCCAGCCGTTTATGCGACTTGTCCCTACCGATATGGCCCACGCAGAGGCTGTCGTAGTCGTCCCTCCTCCCGGGCCTGAATCTCAAAAACCTTTACTCCTTATCGGTCCGGCGTTGAAGTTTATCAACCACCCTCAGCGACGTATTGCCCGTGGTGCACGGGTCTATCCGTATCGCAGAGAAATAAGTCCCTATCACGCCCGAAAGGCTTCCTGGGCATCCACTGATTGTTCGGAATCATGATATAACGAGGTCAGTATCCTCCTTCATATGCACATGTATATCACCTGCTCACAGGTCTGCTTCTTTTAGTCATCTTGTTTCCGGTTGTATTTTGCATCTTTTGTATTAATCATTTATCGTGTATTTTGTTGGGCTCCCTACATTGAAAACTGTATTTTTAACTCGGTACCACAATATTTCGTATCTGTTAAGAAAGATATCCTATCGAAGTTCAGCGTTCAGTGCATTTCTTTTGCATCAAATCAAGCAGTGTACATCTCGCTCACAGTGGTATGTTCACTTTCGTGACTCAACAATCGCAGTATTTCTTCCACAATAAAACTTCAACGCTGTGGTCCGCAAGCATACATAATAATGGTAATAGATGACCTCATAAATAAGTGTCGACCACCTCAATATCTCCTCCTGATCCAACAGAAGGTATAAAAACAGTTGAGTTACTCGTGACGTCGAGGCCCGTTCGTTGAAAAAGCCAAGGATTGTTGCTGGCCATGGAGAGTAAAGCTTTTGAGCAGTCCAAATAAGCATCTGAAAAAACGACGAAGAAGCTACACCTCAGAGCACTTCAGGCGAGACTTTGCGTTTAATACCAGCCGGTCTCATCGTAGTCACTCTACGATCTTTTGACACGGTGGTCATAGCAGTCCCGTTCTCCGTGGAAGACTCAGTCGCAGAAGAAGTAGGGCAAATGCTGCTGGTGCGGATCCGGGTTCGTGAGGAGGATGGTTTTCTCGCACTGTTGATTTCCACATAAGCAAATTCCCGACCCGTAGCCACGGTAGGAATGCCAGTACTGGAACCAGCTGAAGTGGCAGTAGAAGTAAGAGCAACAGCTTCTTTATCTGTTCTGGATCGCTTGTGCCGGGGGTTGCGCTCGCCCACCGAGTCGTTCTGGGCCTCTCGTGAACGTTTCATTACTAATTTCGTCTTCGCTGAGTGCACTTCTGTGAGATAGATAAGTAGTGCTCATGCTACCATCAGAATGTGACGAACTGGAGGGTGATTCTGTCCAAAGTACCTTTCTTGCTGATTTGGAGTCCTTTTTGGGAGGTCGTCTTTTGCGTTTCGATGTTGTTGTAGTCGTCGTGTCTCCGTCTGAATTTGGTTCGGATACTTCTAACACATCGACGGACTTTGAGGAAATAGTCTCAGGGAATGGAAGGTCTTCCGGATCGACTATGGAATGATTCGAACTAGTTGTTTCTAGAGATGGTCTCTCGGCTTCTGTTATGTTGCCTTCATCGAAATCAGCGTTATCCGTCAATATGTGTAAGGAGCAAGGAGATCGGCGAAGCAAACCTACCAGACACAATTGTGGAAACCACAGTTGATGAAAAATCTAACATTCGCTTCACCTCAAGTTCATCCCGAAGTAAATTTATTTGTTGGTCCCTCTCAGCTAGAGCTAGTCGCAGATTGTGTACGTCCTTAAGATGGGGGTGAAGCTGGTCAACAAGAGTGGAGATCGCAGGTATGACGGCAGCGGTGTCCTCTGTGAGGAATTCCGGGAAACAAGCCGTTTGACGCTGAGAAACCGGAATCAGCTCGTGGATCGCTTCCCAGACGGATACAAGCTTGGGAGAAGGCTTCAAAACGTCCAATTCTGAATCAAATGAACCGAACTCATGGTGATGAAGTACAGCGACCAGTTCGGATATGCGCTTCTCCAAATCCTTCCTTTCTAATTGGCGTTGCTCCTGGACGGTGGAAAGCTGACGCCGAAGCTCCTCCATCTGTTGCTCTGTGTGGGCCCGAACGTCGGATAGTTGGTTTCTACGTAGAAAGGCAAGAGAAACAACCAATTCCTGTAAAACGGAGCAAGTTTCGGCAGCAGGAGTACCTCTCTTTATCAAAGCAAGAGCATCATCTCGTTCTGTCTGGACTGTTCGACAGGCATTTTCCGTTCTCGATAAAACGTTCCTGAGGTCCCCTACTTCCTGAGCGTATCGCTCAATCTTCTGCGTCGCTTCGGTTAAAGCGACTTCTGTTTGTAAGTGCTGAGCGCGGAGAGAAGAGAGTTCATTATCTGCCTGTTGAGAGGCTAACGATGCGCCCTCTGCCTGACGTCGGAGGGCAATAAATATTGACCCCGATTCGCGTCTCTCGCGCTCGAGCTGTTGCAATAAAGTATTTGTCCGCTCTACGGCCTCCGTCACTTTAGATTCATGACTGGAAGCATCGTGGAACGCTTTCTCCGAACAAGATTTTAGATCTCGCTGGAGCTTCGCTATTTCCTCCGAAAGACGATGCTGCTCTACTTTGCTGCTTTCTCTTACGTTCGAAATCTCTCTCTCTAGAGCAAGCTTGTGCTCCCTAAACGTAAAAGCGTAATTCCTCAGTGATGAATTCGCAGTGTTGGCCTCCGCCAATGATTCCTCCAGTTGGACAATTGTCGCCTTGAAATTATTGGCCTCGCGTATCGCACTGTTTTTCGCCTCCACTGCATCTTGTCTGTCCCGCCCGAGTGTTTGCACCTGAGAGATATAGCCCGCACATATCGTATCCAGCTCCGTCCGTGTAAGCTGTTTATCCTCAAGGGCCGCTAGCTGTCTCTTCGACTCTTCCTGAACCACATCAAGCTTCGCAGCACGTTTACGAAAAATGGAAATCAACACCCTCGCAACGCATCGCGTCCGCCGTACCTCGTCTCTGCTTGTCTGCTTCGTTACCTCCAACTGTTGCTGCAGCTTTTGTTGCGACAGACTCATTGTAGAGTTTTCCATCCGAAGAAGTTCCATTGCATCAAGGGCTGTTTTCAATTGGCCTTCGACTTCCGCCAATTTTGCATTGTAGAATGCATCGATAGTACCCCGTTCCTGATCAATTAAAGCAGTGAATAGCGCAGAGTGACGACCTATTGCGCGAGGAAAGCTCATAGAGGTTTGATGATGTGAGCTGGGGTGAGGAAGCGCCATGAAAAGCGGTCAAAATCATGAGAGATGAGAGAAATAATTGAAGATGAATTTTGGAATGTTTTACCGCTGAGAAGGGAAAATTATGTAATACTATGCTTTGATATCAGGTCAGCATCCTGAAGGTTCTCCTACACAGCTAGTATCAGAAACAAGAGAATTGACCTGCATAGAATTTGAACGTCTCTCTCTCTTCCTCACTTCAAAAGTCGAAGAAGCAAATGTGGGCGCTTGTTCACATTATCTGATCGGCCTAAATTGCGCTGAGTCAGCATTTGTCCAGTCGTCTCCGTCGGTACCCTCCTCCGAGTGCGTTGAACATGAATTATTATATCTCCACCTTTCCAGCACTCCTTCATGTCGTGATCAATCTAATCTTCACGCAGCGAATGTTTGTGTATGGTTAGTCTTTTATGACATCGTTTTTTGACTAAAGTGTGTCACATTAGCATTGCCGCCACTGGCAGTGCGACTCCAAATAGCTTCACTGCTTAGACACAGTCTCGGGCCACGTTGAGTGGAGGAACAATATTGGAACAATCTGGAACAATGTTTTGACTTACACTCTCTCAATTCACCGTCGAGCCACTTCAACTCCAGGTTATCCCGCCAAAGCTTCACTTTTCGCTTAACCCTCATTCCGGAACCTGTATGAGTCGCGTAAACGGTAAGGTCGCCCATTGGATCAGGCGTGAACATGAAACATTCTGTATGTGGGCTTTCCATTGCCGTGTTCTATCGTCATAGCCCGTCTCGAATCCGTATTTAAGCCCACCATTCGATTTTTAAAAATCCTTCCTATAACAAGTGGCATTCTATCAAACTCAAGCCCATTCACATAACAATGCGATTCTTCTCTGTCCTGTTCTCGCTCCTGGCCATCACTTCCACATCCGTACTTGCTCAGAGTGCAAACATCGGCGCTCCTGTGGATATGACTGAAGTTTCTGCTGGGTCAAACTTCACCGTCATGATTGATCGACCCGTACGTCCAAATATTCCTATAATTATCCACGGTATATCTCGACCGAAATCACAGGATACTCTCACCGGTTCAACTGAGGTGGCTCTTGTCATTGCTCTCCTGAGCTGTGCTTCCAATTCTTGCCCTGGGCCGTCCGAAGAACTTGGCACGGTCCTGTACGACGGGTCCTTCGACCCACAGTTTACGACTGAGCCTGGAACCGGTTCGCTTCCGCCTCACGAGAACTTTACGCTCACTATTCCCTCTACTTTCACCAAGGGTCAAGCTCAATTGGGTGTTGCGCACTTTTTCTTACTTGGAGTGAGTGTTCATTTATGAATGCCCGTATCTTGTAAAGGTAGCTAATTCCTCCTGTTCAGGCTTCTGTTGCGCCCGTACTCGAGACCTTCAACTCTACCATCGTCATCACTTGAGTAGCCTTGTGGATAGTTTCGATCGTGGAGTGTGAAATCGTAGGGACTTGCACTGCAGACATAAATTTCAACTATCTAATACTACGGTTCTTTGAACGTTTGTAAATTGAGCAAGTTCGAAAATTCCTTGATGTACAAGAACTCGAGTTTCGCCTCCCTGGACTCGAAATATTTTTGTAAGTATGAATATCAATATTGAATATTGACTCATTGTACCTCAACCTTCAACAAGGTTTTCTCCTCGTCCATCACCCTTTCACTCTTTTCACCGCACCTATAGTTCCTTACCACTTCCTTCACGGTCTCTGATATCTGTCATAAATCCTCACGTTCTACATTCCAGTAATTTGGAAAAAAATAATGTTCATAAAAACTCATTTGAGGCGGAGTTTCTACGCAGGGGATTCTGAGAAGGAACTTTGACAAGCTTTGACGCGACAAAGGTTCCTGTGGCAAACATAAAGGAGCTTCGGATTTATGAGCTAAATCATGGATTGGCAAAAGATTTGCAGAGTCGGACGAGAAATTCTGAGAAATCGAAAAAGTGACTGATTAGAATGGGAGTGAGACTATGTAGAGGCCGAAACTTAAGAGGCTTTACTACGGTATGTATGGTATTAGTACTGGGTCGAAAATCGGTAGCCACAGTTTCGAGACATGTGACCGCAATTATCCTGACTTCTCACCAATGCCCACTTATCCATCGATGGATGTCTTCTCCTTCTTCAAGCATTTAGTATGACTGAATGCGACTATGCTTCAACATTGCTAGACCCATGCAAGTTACAAAGAGAGATGGAATGCTCCACGACAAGATCGCTTGGATAGTTGTATTGAAAAAAAGACGGGCTGGATTGTACTAGTGTACGTGAATGTCTTCGGAACCTGGTGAAACACCCGCGTATTGGCGATGCAATACTATAGGCCTTTCGTCGCCGTGCTTTATCGTCATTGCTCGATTCGCGTTATAAAAGCTATCGACGGAAGGATTCCCCTGGGTTCCCCCTTCACAACTTCATTCTACTCCTGCCATCATCGATAATGCGACTGTTCTCTGCGCTGTTCTCCCTCCTTGCAATCACTACTACATCTGTGATTGCTCAGAGCGCAAACATTGGCGCTCCTGCAGATATGACGCAGGTCTCCGCTGGGTCAGACTTCACCGTCATGATTGAGCGTCCAGTACGTGAACTTTCCCATTAATTGCGACGTACTCAATAATCCCTACCCCTATACTATCTAGGATTCGCTCACCAGCTCAACCGAGGTAGCTCTGGTAATTTCTCTCCTGAACTGTCCCTCAAGCTGCCCTGGTCCCTCTGCCTCTCTCGGCACAATCTTGTACAATGGACCTTTCGATCCTCAGTTTACGACTCCTGAGCCTGGAAGCGATAATCTCCCGCCTCACGAAAACTTCACACTTACGGTTCCCTCCACCTTTACCAAGGGTAATGCTCAATTAGGCGTTGTTCATGTTTACTTGCTTGGAGTGAGTTCGCTTCACAAATACGCACAATCTGCCTAACCTGTTTATTTGTTCAGCTTGCACTAACGCCCGAGCTTGAGACGTTTAATACTACCATCATAGTCACTTGAGAGACTCATTGTCCGATACAACATTTTGGTTTTACTATGGACTTTGTACATCTTACGGACTGAAAGCGCAAACTGGCAATATAAAATCATTATGCACCTTACGTAGCAATGATATAAAAGTCTGTCAAACTCAAACGCCTGAACCGCTGCTGTAAGTATATTCTATGAGACTCGAGGGTGAAACTATACGAAGTTAACAACTTCATGATCTCTCCTAATCTCCCTTCACTCATCGGGATTGAGAAACACTCCCCCGAAATCTACACCCCACATCCTCAATTTCCGTGCTATCTGGGTCTGCACTGTCTGAGAGAAATCAATTCACACCGGATGAGGGTGACTACCAGGAAATCAGGGTTTCGAATCTGGAAGCTCTGAATCGAATGGTCGTTGAAGGATTTTTGAGTACGAACAGGAAATTCATAACTACATGGATTCCTCCATGATTTACCACCCGTAATCTTACTGATAATTAGGGTGTAATTTTGAATTCTTCCAAAAACTGAGCCGTATAATTAATTATAGTGCACTACATGCGGCTGTGCAATCGAGTCACGATACCGATGCTCATGCTAATACCCCGTCTTTACACAGTTCATCGATTACAATCCCGTCCTGTCATTCGTTTAGCAAGACTTTACGCAGCTATGGCTTCATCTCTAGATTCACTTGAAGGAGAAATAGAAACTCAAAACGCGCTATTCAACGAACTCAGACTTTCCGGCTCAGATCCTGCTGGACTGGAGGAAGTAAAGAAGAAGTTGGGAGAATTGAAGAAATCCCTTGGGCAAGCCAAGGCCAAGGTTGCCGCAGATGGCTCAACTGCATCTGGTAGCAAAGAGGTCCCCGGTAAGAAGAAAGAAAGGATCTTATTGAAAACCGCCAAGGTGAGCGGAATCCTTTCTCGGAGTCGTATTCGTACTCATGCTTAAGCCGCCAGGGAACACGGGATTATGGTCCTGCTGAAATGTTCTGTCGTGAATACGTAGAGCGGATTGTCAAGGACTGTTTTTCGACTTATGGTGGCTCCTGTCTTGATACACCTGTCTTCGAGCGCAAGGAAATTCTAGCAGGAAAGTACGGCGAAGACGCAAAATTAATATTTGATCTTATGGACCAGGGAGGAGAGCAGCTTTCTCTGCGGTATGATCATACCGTTCCACTTGCCCGGTATCTTGCAATGATGGGAGGGACGAATACACAGTCGAAACTTTGGCAGGTTGGAAAAGTTTACCGCAGAGATAACCCTGTTATGTCTAAGGGAAGAATGAGAGAGTTTTCGCAGGCGGTGCGTCTCTTGCAGCTTTCACAATTTTACTCATTAATATTAACTTTAGGACTTTGATATTTCGGGCACTTGGGATCCTATGATTCCTGATGCAGAAATTATCAGTCTGATCTGTACAATTCTCTCGAAGATTGATGTTGGAGAGTTTACTATCAAAGTGAGTTATCTTGCAACTTAACTTGCAACATTCTGAAACGTCTATTCAGATCAATCACCGGAAAATTCTAGATGGTATTTTCGAGGTATGCGGTGTACCCGCAGACAAGATAAGGACCATTTCTTCTGCTGTCGACAAACTCGACAAACTTCCATGGGCCGACGTGAAAACTGAAATGACGGAAGAAAAAGGCCTTGACCCTTCTGTCGCAGACAAGATTGGAGAATATGTCAAGCACAAAGGTAAGTCAATCTTGCCTGTATCCGCAAATATCGTAGAATAACCTGGTTATTTGCGTCAGGTGGACCAGAACTTCTTGCGAAACTTCTGGCCGATGAGGCTCTTAGCGCAAACTCAAGCGCAAAACAAGGTTTAGATGACATGGGATTACTGTTCACCTACCTTTCAGCATACAATGTCATTGACAAAATCTCTTTCGACATGTCCCTTGCTCGCGGATTAGATTACTACACAGGCATAATCTACGAAGCAATCGTGGACGCCTCCGCCCCTCCCGGCTTCAAAGCTAATCCATCCGTTGGGTCTTCGTCAACCCCATCCCCAGCACTTCCGAAAAAGAAAGTCACAAAAAAACTCAAGAACGAGGACGGCGAAGAAGAAGAAGAGGTAGATGAATCTCAAGTTGGCGTCGGATCGATTGCTGCGGGTGGTCGTTACGACGGGCTCGTGGGCATGTTCAGCGCGGCTGCCGCCGGGGATTCTAAAAAGTCCGCAACTTCCAAAGGTTCTATACCCTGTATCGGTATATCTATTGGACTTGATCGCATTTTCGCTCTCGTCTGGCCCAAATGGGTTGAAAAGGGAAAACGCAGCAAAGAGACGATGGTGTATGTGATGGCGGCAGGCGACGGACTCCTTGTCGAGCGTATGAAACTGGTCAAGGAACTTCGAGATGCGAATATCAAGGTTGACTTTCTGGCAAAGAAGAAACCGAAATTGCCAGTGCAATTTGCGGCAGGTGAAAGAGATGAGGTGCCGTTCGCGATCATTCTGGGAGAGAATGAGATTAAAGAGGGGTACGTGATGGTGAAACAACAGAAATGGGAGATGATAGATGGGAAGAAAGTAAAGGTCCTAGCGGAGGGCGACGAGAAGGGGGAGAAGGTTGGGCGGGAACGGCTTGTAGAGTGGTTGAGGGCTACGCAGATTTGGAAGGACTGGGAGGACGGCAAATTGTGATCACGCTATCTAAGTGGTCCGTGAATAGATGTTATATATATACTACTGACTCTGCATTTCCTACATATAATGTATACAACGCTTTACCTTCGATACATATATTTATACCCACATTCCTACCACGGCGAACGAACTCCTGCTGAGCTGAGAGACCCGCCCTCGGTGAGCTAGCAATAAAGAGATCAATGTTCGCGTACGTGTACCACGAAGGCCTTTACGTACCACAGCTGATATTTGCTTGTGTACCATGGTTAGATCTGTCCAAGATGAAGTTGTGAACAACAATGTCCACGAGGGAGAATAAAGCCCTTACAATCTAAATAACCCATGTTCCCATTATTTTGATCTTCGACTAACATGTCGCTGAACTCGATTTCTGCTGCGTCCAAATTCTGTCTCGCGATGAAAAACTTGGCCGCGCGACCTCCACGTTCTGCGTTTCGCGTGGCAATGATATTCCGAACTTGTTTGGAGAAGCGGGTAGCAAGTGGCGGTAGCTTAACCTGAAGAAAAGGGTGAGTAAACCGAACTAGGACAGAAATGCTTGAAGGTACCATATGAGGATCTAAACTAAAGATATCTGCTGTTCCGAACAGATCAATCAATAACGGGGGCGAGACACTTGATCCAATCCATAATATTGTTGTTTCTTCGTTGTCTACAAAGATGTAGAACAAGTTGTTAGCGGGCAAAATTGTGACAATAAGTAAATTCCCAAGGCCGTTGACCATCTGCCACTTACCTATAAGATATATCCCATTTGCCACCATCCATTCATGGCTAGCGCGCATAGTCGATGGCAACAACACCGCCGACTTTGCTGCCTTGGGTCGTGGTATACCGTCCACACCAGGCGTCTCTGTATCCGTCAACGGCAAAGCAATCGTATCATCCAGATCATGCAGAGCCAAAAGTCGTGGATATAGATGCTGGATGGTAGACCGTACACTCATGGAAAGCAGACGGTGGGTGAAGTAATTGCGAACGTCGGAGGCTATGTTACGTGCTGAGAAAGGAGAAAAGAAAAATTGAATGAGGGTGAAATGAATGATAGCTACCGCGTACCTTTGAGAGGCTTGGATTTCAAAAGACCCAGCGTATATGTGGGAAGAGATTTGAGCGTTTCTGGAATGATAAGCTGTCGAAGACTTCTAGGTGAGCTGGAAACGATCGAAATATATGTATAATTATGAATGTGACGATACCTGGGTAGGTCTTGAGGCAGCCGCACATTTATTCCGATAACCTAACAATATAGCGGAACAGTTCTCTGTGAGGTCATCCCTTATCAGAGACATTTTCTGTGACGAGAGACTGGATACGGCTGGAAATGGCTAGGTCAATATTTTGATAAGCCCGTCCCAATAACCAGTGCTGCCCACCTGTTCTCGTCAAGTAGTTCATGCATGTATCCACATCCGCGAATTGAAACACATTTCCAGCCAACTCAACCACTTGAAGTGCTAAATTCACCAACCTCACCCTTCTCTGACCTTCGAGGGACGTATACAACACTGCGCATTGCAGGTATGCATATTCCCGTGGACTGAGACCTGAGCTTGTTATAGAGGTAGCAGCGTGGGTGAGAGAGACGCAGAAAGACTTGTCCGCATCAAGAATACCAAATGCCATGTCGGTTGAGTTTTGAAGGTAAAAGTTGCCGTGATGATTTGTAATTCGAAGGCCTATTGGGGTCTTCAATGAGTGCGAATTCATTTGGAAGCTGTGAAGAGAGACTCACCTTTCGAACACCGCACCCTCGCTATGCAATCATACCCTGTAGTCCGTCGTATCAACCGTTGCATCTGTGATTCGAGTACTGGGCTGTCTCGCAACAAGTCAAACCGAGGATGGAAGAATATATCACCGCCTGTTGTCGATGGCACTGCGCCTGAAATAGATGTAAGAATTGAGGAACGAAATCGACTTTTACGATGTATGACCCACCTACACTGGCTACATCCACGAATTTACTATTTCCCAAAAACATCGACACTCCAATTCCCTCTTCTGCGCACTCTTCCCCAATCTGCTTCCATAACGGATCGCGAGGTTTATACAGCACTTTTTCTTTGTCGGTATCATACAGCTCGTTTTCATGAGGCTGACTGTGAAGAGCAGCGATGCCCACGGACGGCATGGTACTGAGAAAAGTGATGATATGACCACCGCGATTCGACTACCGATCATGAGCAAATGTCAGGCAATTCGAAGGAGAGAGAAACTCACAAGCGCAGCTTGACCCGCTCTTATTACTGAACCTAACGCATTTCTAGAATCTGAAGTGTTGACAAAACGTTGTGGTATCGATTGCAGTAGAGCTTCCAGTGACTTTCGACGGTGCCAGGGATCGACAAAAGCGTCATTGTGAAGCGGAACAAAGACCTCGTCTACGTCAGAAATTACCATCATAGGACTAGGAACTTTGTCTGTCTAGCATGCACACGTTGAGAAAGCCACCATTAGCGGGAGTGCAAGGAGGCACGCACTGTCAAGTCGTAGAAGTGTAGTGTGCTATCATAGGTGACGATAGCTATCCGGCTGCCAGAAGGGAAACACGAATCAAGCATAACTTCTTCATCATTATGATCTGGACCTCCGTATAGAATTTTCAACAGCGATATGCAGGCAGCATACAGAAAATTTGACTGAACAGCTTCTACAGACACATCAAGAGCAATTACGAAGTTGAGCGATTGAGGTGACCGGACACCAGTCGGCAGTGGTGTGGGGGAAAAATATGGGGGTGTCAACCGCTGTGGTGGGTTAGACGCAAAATATTCGTCTCCAACGACAAAATCCACTGTCCCTTTACATAGTTCAGGTCGATCCATTTGATCAAGGCGCATTCCATTTCCGTCTAAGTTGGAAAAGTACTCCGGAGCCACGGCGGTCTCGTGCGTACACAGGTTACATTTCCATTTACTTCCTCCTGCAGTCCACACACACCATGGATTGACATAGGCGCGACACTTTTCGCATCGAGCTGGACCAGACGGACCAGGGTCAAGGAGTGGAATTGGTTCGTCTCCTTCAGCAAAAGGTTGGAAGACTGCGGCAAGAGGTACGTTACACTCTGATGCCAGACGCGAGGTGTGAGGCAAAGCCCAAGTAGTCACGCGAACATATTTCGGTGAGGAGTTCCCTGAACAAAGTCCAATGTTTACAACGATAAATAAATACATCTGTGATGCACGCACCTTGGTCCACAGCTACAAAATCGGTGGTAGACAACGGTACTCTTGTTCCCGGAAGAGTCAAGTATGGCTGTTTCTCCCAGTGTTGTCTGTCAGACTCAACGGCATCGACAGCAGAGGGTACTTGATTTGGATCGATACGTGGGCGCAATCCTAAGTATCAGGTAAGTAACTTGGTTCATTAGATTCAAGCAAATAACATACCGTACCTTGAATTCCTCGTCCAGCACTGTGAGGGGGCTGCGGAATATGTGGAGACTGTACAGGGTTGTACATGGCAAAGAGCTTTGACGTTCTCAATATCAGAAGTCGGTGTTTGGCGCTTCAGCGCCAGCACTTGCAGCTATGAGTTCTCAAAAAGGTATTCTTGACACGTGTTCATTGACATTAGACGCCCTAAGTCTTCTTTCTGACTTGCATTACCTGTTATCTGGCTGTTACTCAACTCAACCCAAAACTTTCGAATCTCTTATCCGTATATTCTAGGCTGTATATAGCCCTTGCGGTCCATTCTGGGTGTCGGCAGCCGTACTTCAGCGCGCCTACTTCGAGATGGAATCTTCAAGTTCGGAAGCCAAGTTACAATCACCCTTGAGGTCGTATCGAAGATGACTTGGGAACTTGAATCATGTTAGTATTCAATTACTATTAATGCACGGATCGCACAGATTCCATCGATGTTGTCTTACTTCTTTCGTTATGCTAGGGTGTCAAAAGGCGCACACCGGCGTGCCATCTCCACTGGGGTACAATGGTATACAATAAAAATTTACATTTAGATTGGAGTCGCCTTTCCTTCCCAGAAATTTTGAAAGTGGCCTCCGTGGAACCGAAGACTCAACAGTACATGAAGAATGATTGCATGATCATATATAGGTTACCTGAACGAAACACACTGCAGTCTATCCAGTCACGGTCATGAACTCGATATCTGCTCTTTTTCATGATCACAACACCAAAATTCATGAGCAATTGGTATTCGAGAAAAGGTGTTCTTGGTATAGGTAGTCGGGTGACCTTGCTCATGTCGGACGACGTGAATCAGCGCGGAGATATTACTTACATCCCGGACCTGGCCCGCGTGTGTTGGAGACTAACACAGAACGAGTAACTACAACTCTGTTCAACTTCGTATACATTGAAATCTAACTCGTGAGGCTGTTGGTCTTGCTGCGAGGACTACGGCATTAAGAATATCAACGTGATCGTCTGATTCCATCGATGAATCGGACGTTATCTGCTTAATGCGAGTGTGAAAATCGAGAAACACCATTGAATTTTCTTTTGACAAAAACGAAGTAATTATTGTTAACATTGATTCTTGTTTCCAACAATGTACAGTATGTATAGCAATGCTTGAAACGTGGCTTCGTCGGCAATTGAACAAAACGATTCGACGCTTGGACCTTCCCTTTATATCAAAGGAACGATTGCCACGCGATTCGAAGTCGGAATTCAAATATTCACACGCAAGCGAAGCCTCTTCATCAACCATCCGGATCTCTGCCTTGTACTTATTTCTTCACTGTATTATCAAGATACCCCTCCCCTCCAGTCTGAACCTGTTTTCCACTTAAAACAATATACACTTTATCTCCCACAACCTACATATACAAATTGTCCTTAGTCCAGCTATTGGCATGAAGCAAGTTCGTCCTCGCAGTGCCGATCTGGGCGGCCTTCATCTCGCTACAGCGGGCAGTGGCTCCGGAAATGGATGGTTGGGATACTCAGGCGAAATGCAGTATGTTTCTATGCAGTCCCTTGTGTTAATCAACAAGCTTATCAGTCGTCGTAGAACTCGTTTCGCAGAACTTTTGACGGATATGTATAACGAGACCTCAAACGCTGTAAACGAACGAGATGCAGAGTTGTAAAAAAAATTCTCCTTCTTCAACTCATATTTGTTACAGCGCTAACGATTTACTGCTAGTGCACTGACAGACCTTCCCAGCGAAACCCGAACTCGTCTTATCCACTCCCTCGATAGTTGGAACTTCGAACCCCATAAGCTGCCAGATGAAGAAGTACTTGCTTGTACTATGATGCTGTTCGAGGCCCTGTTCCGAATAGAACATATGCAGGATTCCGTGGGTCTTTCTCTCAGTAGGTGAATTCATCTCTCGTGTGACTGTCTCTCACCCTTCCCTTGCCTCTCTACTCATAGAGGACCAAATCTACCCTCTGATCCATCATCTTCGTCGAATCTATCGATGGGAAAACACCTATCACAACTTTGAACACGCACTAGACGTCCTTCAATGCTCCTACATCTTCCTACGGTCAGCTGGTATGGTTCCACCCGTTTCCATACTTTTGGATGAGGACCCTGAACGGACGTGGGCTTCTGCTCGGAAATTCGATTCCGGGTCACTCGTAACTTGTCTTGGCATGAAGGAGCTTTTCGTCGTCTACATAGCAGCTATCGGACACGATGTCGCTCACCCGGGTTTCACAAACCTGTTCATGCGTAACGCGGAAACGCCGCTCTCAATGGTGTATGACGGAAAATCAGCTCTAGAACAAATGCATTGTAGCCTGCTACTGCGGGTCATGCGCCATTATGGTTTAGGTCCGTTATTGGACGACAATTGCGGCAGCGGTGCAAACGGTAGTACCCAGAGCGTGAGGAAACTCTTATCCGAAACGGTGTTAGCGACAGACATGAGTGTACATACGAATTTCATGGAGAACTTCAAGGCCTTGGTGGATGATGGGATAACACAATCCAAAAGTTCGGCCGAGGAAAGGGAAAGCCAACTCTGGAGACGACAGGTCCTATTATGTCAAGGTATCATGAAATGTGCAGATATCTCTAATCCAGTGAGCAAGACTGTAGAAACAATCTCATATATCATGACTGAAATCTTGCTTAGTTCCGACCATATCATGTTTCGCAACATTGGGCAGCGGCATTGATGGACGAATGGACATCGCAGGCGATGCTTGAGAAATACATGGACTTGCCCTGCACTAATCCATGTTCAGATGATCCTCGTTCCGAAGCTGACGGTCAAGTTTTCTTCATCAACAAATTTGCTAAACCGTTGCTCGAATTGATGGTCGAGGCTGTGCCAGGTGAGTGTCGATTCCGTCTGTCCAGGTCAATTCGTCAACCTAACTCTATATGGTCTTTAGAATTGCAGCCACATCTGGACCAATGCCAAGATAATCTCCGACTCTGGCAGTCTCGCCAAGTTGACGTCAAACCCGTTCTTGAAACGGCCGAAAAGACAACCTCAGCTGAATTTCTACCTGCATCATCCTCCGCCTCGTTGATATCCACAACATCCTCTTCTTCTATTCGAAGACGAAGAGACGACTATCTCACAGCATTCCCGCTCGCACTTCCGAAACACCATCCATATCGGAACATTTCGCATGTCGATCGTATACAACACAGTCCTGTAGGAGAGGACGATGGCGGCCCAGAAAAGGACGTTAACTCTCAGAATATCGTGGAAACCGCACAGGAATGCCCAGATTTTGATCACATAGCAGCTTCTCCTCTCCCACGCAGTTCCACCTCAACAGCTACCAGTGCCACTCTGGTCTGGCCTTCTTCCGCCATAATAGGGATTAACCAACAGAAGGATCAATCTTGCCTCTCTCCTCCATCACAAAATGTCGCTCTTCCTCTCGCCCAACCAACTAATGGAGAGAGTGGTAAACATGCAGGTCGAAGCACGTCCTCCTCATCTTCGGCCTCAGCCTCTTTCTCAAACTCATCGCTCAGTTCGCCTTACGAAAGCGGCTCGGATATCTCTTTATCCTCTGTATCCGGAGACTCGGAGTACATGTCTGTTGCAGACTGGAATAGCATCAGTGGAGAAAGTTATGGTGTAGCCAGTTCGTATCGCACAAGTGGTGATGGCTACGACAACATTACTGGCGTCGACCGTATCGGTGAAAACCCTAACAGAGGACGCAATGACAGTATCAGTAGCCAATCCCAAGATCACCAATTCGTGCGAGGCCACCTGCGCTCGCTTACGAGTACTATCAGTAGTACTAATGAGGCTGCAAACGGCTCATGCTCATATAGCACAACTCATATTCAGGATCCACATGCTGGACTCCGAGCAGCAGCGGTTAGTGCTCAGCCCATGTTGAGGAAACAAAGATCGATGTTGAATCGCAAGTCGTGGGGCGCTCCAGGGGAATATGCGGCACGCTCTTCGTCGAATGGTGTATCTTTGAGCGCATGTACGGTGGCTTCCTTGCACGATGCCTCGTTGCGCCCGCCTCCGTTAAGTAGCCCCGCGGTTCTTGGCGACGGTTTCGGTAATCAAGAACTTATCCCATCCGATTCACCCTCAGCAAGGGCTACACCGGAGGCAACGAAGAATTTGCGCAGGCCGACCATCGTCATTGCCCAGCCACATTCACATCCTCGGGAGATTGGAGTCAATCTTTTGCCGGTGTGATGTTACTGTGGACGCGACTAATCAGCAGTACAGAGGGGCTGTCTCGCTGAGCTGTCCATCAAAATAATTCGTCGCACGTTCAACATCATCGTATACTCCGGGGCACTCCGTGTGCTCGTGGTCGAACGCTGTAATTGACCCAGAGTCTAGATTTTCTTCTTTTGTCCTTAGTCTTTCACTCGATTCTCTCACATTGGGTACCCTGTGTTGGGTCGTGTTCTCGTCTGTTCCTCTATCTGTGTTTGATCGAAAAGTATTTTGTATATCGTCGTTGCAATTGCGCTCGTCACGGTTTTCTCATGGTGCTTCACGCATCCCCTCTGAAACTTTTGAACATGTTGTCATTCTGTTCATCGCTCAGTATCATTTTCCCAAGTAACTTTCCAGCCCTCGTATCTTCTTCCGATCCTTCTATCTGCTCTGTTCGGAGGCTTCTCAGACTCCCTCACGTGTACTGTTCAAGTCGGATTGAACATGGTATTTATGCGTCTCGAATTGTCTCCTCTGCACATTTCCTTGCTGTGTCCAGTTGTTCAATTCTGCCGCGATTTTTGTGTATTGCATTGTAGCTTTAGCAAAACAGCTATACTCCTGTATAATGACATCCTGAATTCCCAAGGATTGAGACCTTTCCCAAGTATCGATATCTGTTGTCCACCTTTTATCTGCGACATATCGTGGATTCCAAGAGAATAAAGTAAGACAGGTCAATTCATAACCCACTCACCCACCCTCATGTTATTCACTTACAGTTTTAGACTCCTGGTTTTGAACTCCTGTAGCGTGTGATTGCCCAGCACAAAGTATTGATTGGCATCAAGCCATACTCTTGGATACCATTACCATCTGTGATTACTCTTCCACTACCTTCTCAAGGAGCTTTCAACCCAGGTTTTAGTAAAGCGGAAAACTTCAAGCTAGGTGATTAATTACTTCTCGGGTCGGACATAAATAATATATATCTCCACAAGTAATCCCTTTAATGATTAATCCGGTCTTTCTCGGCGTATGACCAAAGCGACGACAGTCAAGACACGCAAGCCTGAGCCCGATGGATGACCATGAACTGTTTTAAATGCCTTTCGTCAAAGCACTATTTTCATTCCTCCTAGCATGTCCATCAAAGTACCCCTTCTTCTGACCGGAGCCACTGGTGATAACATCGCGCGTAACTTTCGCTACCCCTATTCTAACGCCATTCTACAGGATATATAGGTGGAACAGTTTTGACTCGTTTTCTACGACGTCCGGACGTGTCATCTTTCGATATACGACTTCTTGTTCGAAGTCATGAGAAGGCTAAGAGTATTCAGGACCTTAATTTGGGAGTCACCGTATTTATTGGATCCCACACGGATGCTGAGCTCATGGAGGAGTTGACATCCCAAGTAGATGTTGTTATCGCGACCGTGAGCAACATTCCCATAACATCTGATAACGTTTGAGCTAGACTGCACTGGCAGGCGGATTGTGACAGTCTTGATGCTGCACAAAGCACTCTTAGGGGGCTCAAAAAACGATACGAAATGACGGGGACCCCCCTTACTTTCATTCACACAGTAAGCTTGAATATCAGACACTCCCGGAGGTGACCCGGCAACTGACAAGAGTACACTTTCTATTTTCCTAGTCCGGGACTGGTGAGATTTCAGGGTCGTCTCAAAGTGCGATACTAATAGTGCTTGTACTAGGTGTGTATGTCGATTTTGTAGGTGGCAAGCATGCCAATTCGGAACTTTTTGACGACGCAAATCCTGAGCAAATTGAGACCATTTCGCCCACTGCTCCCCATCGTCTGGTTGATTTAGCAATCGTCGCTGGGGATGCCGAGGGTTAGTCTCAATCTCTTTTGAGTTCATGGCAATATAATCGATTTGTTTCAGGTTATGTGCGCAGCTACATTATACTTCCCTCGACCGTCTGGGGAATTAGTACAGGACCACTCTTTGACGCCAAGATTTCGAATTCCCACTCTGTACAAATTCCATATTCTGCACGAGCTGCTCTGGCCCGTGGTAGGGGTGGGATGTTGACCGAAGGCAAGAACGTATGGCCTATAGTTGAAATTCATGAGCGTAAGTTCAGAACGTCTGCCTCCTTCCACGAATCCTGACCCTTCTCTCGAGGTTAGTGGGTGACCTTTATAGCTTGCTGTACGATGCAATACAGAACAAGCATCCTAAAGCAGGGCATGGAAGAGAAGGATACTACAATGCTGGTTATGAAGAATATTCCATGAATCAGCTGGCTACAAGTCTGTCGCAAGGCCTTGTCGCGCTAAACAGAGGAACCAACGCTGAACCATCATCTTTCACACAGGAGGAGCTCGACAAGTTTTTCGGGGTACGTTAAGTTCACTCTGCATTGCACTAAATCTCTATCTCAATGTTCCCCGTTCAATCAGCAATTCGCACCCTTTTTTGGAAGCAATTGTCGCTGCCTGTCCACGCGCTCGAAGGCAATCGGTTGGAGTCCCAAACTAGGTTTGAGGGATATGCTTTCGAGTGTACAATACGAGATGGAGGTTCTTATGGGAAATCACTTTACGCACAAATAAATAAAGCGCTTGATGTAATAATCTATCCTCTTAAGCGCCCTACTGGCGATTAGAAATCTCTGGAAATCATCATAATGTTCTCTACTGTTGTGCAATCAGAACAAGTATCTCTTTTTTCTTCTACCGGCTCCAATCAACTGCAGCTTTTTTCCATACACTGTGACGAATCTCTCCCTTCCGACGCGTTCATAGGACTGCTGAACGATCGTTCATCTGAGCCTCAACCAGAGGGGGGCACTGTTACTCTTGTATCTCCCCATCCTAGCCAGCCAGGATTTCTGCTGGACCAGACGGTACTTCATATACAATCACCATCACTACCAAACACGTATATTCAATGTCCAGCTCAATATGGCACCGAATTAGGCTTGAAACACTCATGGGTCCATGTACAAGTTCGCAACATGAGTCGGGAATGGAGCTTTGAAGTTGGCATCGCTGACCGTGTCAGGAGAAAAGGTATCATCCGATTCTCTACTTTCCAAGTATGTCGCCAATTCTTCTCTTTTCTGGAATTAAATCGATTTATCAATCTTGAAACATAGAAACGACCACGCCTCAAAGTTCCCGCAGATTCCAATGGCCTTCCCCTCCTTCATCTCCCTTTCTCTTTTCCTTCAGATTCAACGCAGTTGACTGCCTGGTCAACGGTGAATCTTCACCTTCCAACCTTCTTCCCCCATTTCACGAATATGAATCTCATCGAACACGCATCAGATTCCACTGAGGACTTTTTGCATGCTCAAGCCTTATTTCCGGCCGGACAGTACTCACATGTCTGCTACATTAGAATTTACTCTACTTGTAGGCTTCGTAGAGTGTGGTTCAGCGATGGAGGACCTGGCCAAAAACTTCCTTGGGAGTTCGAGCTCTACGCTCGTGAATAATAAAAGTAGCTCGAATAGGAAACAATTATATCGAATTTCTGGGATTTCAAAGGTAGCGAGTACAGAATTATGAATGAATTTTATCTGCTTATCGATTGTAACAGCTAAACATTGAGACTTACTTGAATGGCTCATTGACAAGAGATCTTCAACCACATCTACAAGCCTGGCGAAAAATCTGAAGCCAAAAATAAATACGTACGCCCTAGTTCATATGGTATGTCTGTCTTGACTTTTGTTCAAATTTTGATATAACCTGAGACGTGGTCATTCAGGAGAAAGAACCCTGTTTTTCGGGCGGTTTATCATTGGACAAGATTTAGTGGCTACACATGGTTCGTGCGTGCGTTCTTCAAGTTCTATGAATACAGCAACATCCAACTTTATTGAAGTTACCCAAACAGTGTGAATTTTCAGAACATCGCAACGTTCCTCTGAGTGATCCACTGAATGTTCCCCCTGGCGTGAGAATGGCACATACAAAGCTATTGAGCCCTTTTTCTCCCATGGATATACTGAAATCTGATTCCATCATATGCTGTGCCGTGGATTCTCTCCATTTACAATGTAACTGTACTCGCTCACACTGGACAAACTCATGGTTGATAATTGCCCATTTTTTCTCCTGTGCTTCAAATTGACGGCTGCGACTCTCGCTTTTGCAGCTTGGAGCCTGACAGTAAAAACAGTACGATCTGCTGACTCGATCGACGTTATATATGGTCCTCGGAGGCTGTCATATTTCAGCCCCTACTGATTCACATTCGCTTTCTACTCTTCAACTTCAAGTCCGTTGGCCAGATAGCCAGGTTTGCAAGGTCTTTTTTTCTGTGCTGAACAACAAAGGCAGGCGATTTGGGAATGCATGGGTCTCCACCTGGATGAAACTTTTCAGCGAAAAAAATGTGAGGACGACCAGTTTCGACGTCAGCAAAAAATCCCTGCGTTCTTTGACTCAGACATCGTCGGTGCACGTCCAGAATGCATTTCATGTAATGTATAAATATATGAATATCAACTAAACATTCTCACTTTGACACTTGTTGGCCTAAGAGACACAACAAACCTTGCTTGTTGTGGGCCTGTCCGTCATCCTTCTCCCGATGTTGGTACCAGCGTATAAACATCTCCACCTTGACACCTGTGGAATCTCTTCGAAGTTGAAATTTTTCCTGTCGCATCGGGCGGTCACTGTGCCGCTTTGGTTTTGATACCATGACGTGTGGAATGGGTGACGGAGGAGATTGCTTGAGTACGATTCCCATTTATAACACAGTCGATGCCAATATACAAGTCCCTGATGTATTTCAAGTTCGGTAGCTGCAGTAGCAGCCTACGCCCTGTATGCCTTTTGAATCATAGCGTACAATCCTGCTGATGTGGATCCAAGAGCTTCAAGCTATACTTGATGACCGGCGGGGATAATCGAATCCAACTCCACACGTTTAATTGGCCCTCAAGCTCCTGCAGTCCGCCACGAGTAGGACTAGTCTGGACTAGTGCGATTTTGGACGTCTAGCTTCAACAGAGTGCGCAGAATGAGATCAAGGTTTAGATATTTCTGTGAATGTGGCTTACTTGTTCATAGGGAGATGCTTGCAATCTTTAGCTTTTCCAATCACTCGGAGGTCCTGAGAACTGCTGTGCTTACCGCTCTCTATCGTCATTAAAGGCTTTAAGACCTTCCAGACCCTCTACAGTAGCTCTACGCTCAACGGCAAACGAGACATATGATCACGGACTTGAAAGTCTAAATGATCCAACAAGGTACTAGCCCGATGTCATCGTGGTGTACAGAGCAGTGGCCGCGTAAAGCCATTTTAAGAACACAGTAGATGTTACGCGATTATACACCGGAGGATGATGATCCATTCAGAAAGTGACGAGAAACCGTGCTGGATGATTTCGGGTACAGTTAAACATACAAGTTTCATGATGTTAGTATGCATTTACCATCACAATATTTCGAGGCTCATCGGGTCTCGGATACGTTTACAGTGCTTAACCCCGATCGCTAATCTTTGAGTGGACGGCGGGATTCATATCTATCACTTACATAGATAGCCTGATAGATGCCGGTTGTTGACGCACGTAAGAGAATGGATGGAAAGTGAACCTTTGCTACGCACTGGCAGTGTTGAATCGCTAGGCTGATTCAGGTAGTATATAGTGCCTCTTATCATGAACAGATTCAGTGATTGAATGTGCTGGATCAAGTGGTCTGAAGGAACCTTGAGGCCGGTGGTGTTCAATGGCAAGTGCTACGCTACCACTCTGCTACAGAGTGCTGCAAAAAGCGCCTTGTTTGTACATATGCGGTCGTCAAGTAAATTAAAAACAGAATAATCGGGGATTACTTACATACTCAAGATGATAGGCTTTCATCCTTGATTCTCGGAGTGCTGGACATTTTACCTGAGTATGAAAGTATGAATATATGCGCATGTCTGATAGCCGTACGAGTTCGCGAGGTTGAATTTCTGCGCTGATGAAATATTACAGAACGTGGGCTCTCTGGAGCTCTCTGGAACCGGGTGAATGGACCTTGAAAAAGATTTCAAGGTATCGCCTAATCTCGTCATTCGATAATACTAGAATCCCAGTGTTAAAGCTAAATGCAGAGTTAGTGCATTTGTCTAGAATATCATGTTGTGTTCTGAGATATCGAGCGGCGCTTAGGTGAACCTGGGTTTGACCTATGGTCGTGGATCCTTTGTGGATGAGCGAATCCCAAGAGTCTTTAAATTTTCTATTTGAGTTTATAGGAACCTTCCATTCAATAGTATTCAAGAGACTCTATGTCAGATGAGAGAAGATGACATACCGATAATGCAAAGTGGGTTCTAGAGAGTATTACATATCGAGGGGAGCTGGAGAAATACAGTGAAACTGAAGACCAAGTCCTTCAATCATCAGCTGCGGCACGGTATCGGAGCTTGAAAACAGTGGCCCGTGCCGATTTCGGTGCTCTTCTCTTGATACAGAACACATGCGGCGTAGAAGCCATCACTTCTATGCGGATCCATTCAAGAGCCTTTCCTTGTAGGGCAAGGACGCGGGAGACCTTGGGTTTTAATAAGGGTCATTGCTGGTCAACGAGACCCATAGAGATGGTACTGAGGGGATTGAGTGGGATTCTAGTTGTTGATTGACCAAAGCTTTCGCCCTGGCATACGGCGATCTGAAGAGGCTACTAACTAAAATTCTGGAAGGAAGTGCATGATCCTCGGAAAGTATTTGATCTTCATTCCGGCGCTGGAACTTGCAGAGTACTACTTAATAACGCTCTGCCACAGGTTTCCTCGTCATCTTGTCCAGCAATTTGCTACTTTTTTGTTATTCTCATCTCCACATTCTCTTGCAAAGAAGGTAAATTACTTTTTTGGCCTTCGGTCACAATTCTCTGAACCGAGCCGGGATATAGCCTTAATGTCAACGCAGTATGACCTTGTTGAAAAACCATTTCCGCCAATGACATCTCCGAATTCGGCCTACTGTTTCGATTTTGGTCGTGATAATATATCGGCGCCGACAACTGAACGCTGGCACAACTCTCACAGATCGCGTAGATCCGAATACACGTTAACCTCATCGCCTCGTCAGTCCTGGGAGGTTCAGCCGTTGAACACGGCCTTTCGTGCCTCAAATTGTAGTGCTCCCGCCTCACAGAGCATTATCAAGAACACACTACGTGTCGACGTTGGTTCTCATGCACCACATTCACAGTCGGTATTGACTTCTGCACCTTTCGCGAACGAAAGCAATATTTCTTTTGTTTCTCCCTCTTTATCTCTAGCTAGCTCTACGTGGTGGGATAACTCATCATCTTCACCATCTTCCGCTATTTCTACACCATATACGTTCTCATCTCCATTCGTCAAGAAAGAAGAGCCAGACTCTCCTAGATTCATCATAGAGCCGCTACTACCTTCGTCATTAGTCACCAAGCGGTCGTCTTCATCTTCCCCAGAACCATGTTCGTCGCCAACGCAGGCCGAGCTCGAATCGCAGTTGCTATTATCTCAGGCCCTTGCCCCGCCTACCGAGGTCCCATTGCGGGCCACGCAGGCTTGTGATGATATGAGGCAGATGATGCGGTCGTTCAGATTAAATCCATTCTCAATCTTTACTAGCAATGGCAAAGATTTGAAATCGGACATGAGCGATTGCAGTGATTTGGATCCAGTCGTCACATGGTGCGGTGAAATAGCCAAGCCTCTAGATGAAGAGCCACTAATATTCGAGTGGCAACTCGACGATTATAGGAGTGGTTTGGAGGGAGAGTTACCGCAGCTCATTGTGCTAGATGATGTAGAGGGTTCCTTGGATATTACTGGTCCTGAAGGCAGTATCCTCGAGGCGACTCCGAGAGAAGATCCTGAATCTCCGATGATCTTCTCTCCCTCCGAGTCGCTCTTATCATCAGAAGTTGCGAGTCGGTCGGGCTTCTCGACCCCTGTTGAAACCGAGTTCCAGCGTACACATGTCGGCCTACCAGCAACGCTTCCGAATACTATATCCTTCTTTCCAAATTTTGGTCCGAAGCAGCAGCGCGATGGCAGTTACGACTCCGGCTACGAAAGCAACGCTTCCCTCACAAATCCACTTCCCCCCTACGACTCTGAGTGTTTCTCAAACTCACTTCGTGCTCGGTCTCTCGATTCAGGAACGTACAATCCGTCGTACAAAAAGCCAAGATTCAGCTTTCATGCAAATAGTGAGTGTTAAATATATTCAGAAAGCCATTGGACGCCCGATTTAATTTTTTTGTGTCGTTTTCGTTCAGATCGTCCCATCTCGCCTACTTCTGGGAGCTATAATCGTGAAATAGCCTTTCGCACAGGATATAATCGTGATCCGCCGAGTCACCAATTAGAGAATGAGAATTCTTTGCACACGGTGAGGGAACTTGGGTCTGAAGGAAGTTTGAACATTTCGCGTCATTCAAAAGGCATGTTATCTCCGCTTTGGGGTACTACGATATATCAATCTAATGATGTATATAGCGCTAGCAGCTTCGTACACGGCATCGACAATGAACTCAATGCATGATCTGGACCATAAACGTGCTTCGTATGGCTCGATGTATATCCACACTCTCCTGAATACGAATTCTCCCGATGTCCGGGTTTCACCATCACCCTACCCAACGACTTACGGGCCATTCACTCAGTCTCCGACCCCCTCAGCTCTCTCAACGAGAATGAGCCACCCATCTAGTACAACTTCCGATTCGCCAACTTCCGCTCAAGATGTAATGAGTGTAACCAGAAAATGGTCAAATGCAGCGAATCCGCAACCTGATCCCAACCCGAGCTCGGAGTTAGCATTAAGACAACTTCACCGGCAGCAGCAGCAGGAACGCGTACGACAATATCACTCCCCTGCTTTGTCTATGCTAAACGCGGCAATTCGGCCTGGGGTGGCAGTGAGCTCCTCACTACCCCCGCTTTGTTATCTCGGGCAACAGCAGCAGCAGCAGCTTGCACCTTCAAGCACCTCAAGGTAGAACACTGTTGAGTTCGCTGACGTCAGACGCTACGCGTCTGCGAACAAGCGGGGAGACATTTCCTGCTTTGGCTGGGCATTGAGCATGAATCACCATCGCTGGTCAGGCGCAGATCTACTTTTCTTACCTCGATTTTGACTGGTCGCCCAAGTTCTTTGTCTATGTCCGTGTATGTATTGCTCGCTTTCTGTTCACCTGCTGAACAATGTGTTCTCTCTCTGCGACTATGGTTCGCTTCTGTTCATTAAATTAGTCTGCTCTGACCTGTTTATGCTGTTTATGCTATTCTTTGTCCCTCCAGTTCTTAACATTCTTGTATGGTGCATGCTACCATTTGTATTGACCCAGTGACCTATAGTGTATTATTACCGAACTTTGCGCATACCACTAATTTAGGGATACCGATTTACTTCGTGGGAAAAATATAAACATTTGCCTTTGATTTCGAGGAACAAATTCGAGGCCTTCCTAAGTTCATCACAGGGACTCGTATAGTCAGCTTTGACCCGCGGTAGAATTCAATCATAATAATTTTGACAATCATAAAGTGCAGATCGCGCCGTCACAAGGTAGCTTTTCTCTTGAGCTACAATCTGGCTACAATGAGCTAATTACACGCTAATATCATGACTTTTGGGGCAATGAACATCGCGTCCCTCTCGGAAATTGGCACCCACTCACGTCTTCAGATCTAGTTGTACCGAGGTGAAGTCGCTTATTAGAAGATGCTGTAGGAGGAGATCCTACATGGCTTGTTCTGGAAGGTGTAGTCAGATAGAGTCAGATCAGGTTGTACAGTAACTGAAAATACCAATCATGATTCATTTGCGGGCTGGATGAGATTATCAACCAGACGAAGGTTTAATGGATATTTACTTGTCCTCTTCAGTCAAGGCCTGCATTAGCCCGAATTCTCCGTCATTCCCAATTCACCAAAGCCAAACAGGCGGCGACCTGCAGATAATTAATAATTACAAACGGTAATACATACGTCCTCGATGGGAAATTCGGCCCGCTCCGATTGTTGACAACCTCACGGCATTTTGGAGCGTGAGATTAAATTGCTCGTGTTGAACTTCGCCTAACTTGACCATTGACTATACATCCTCCGTTCGTTGTCGCGAGCCTAGCTCGCCGCCGAAGACAACGACGACGGTGATGGCAATTCAAAATCTCTACGACTCTGCAGGGGACATGAGGTCCCACCTTCAATCGCTTCTCGATGCAAAGGAAAAGCAACTTCAGCAGGCCGGAACGCTAGGGCAGCGGGTTCTTGCTCAACAAATGGAACTGGAGGAAAGGATTCGGCAACTACAGGAACTAGACGCGGGTAAAGCAGACGAAGAAGATCTGGATATGGAGGCGAAGGAAAAATATCAGGAGCTGGCGGAGTCATTAATAGCCTGGGACGCAGAGAATGCTCAGTTGTCCAGTGCTTTCGGCAAGGTGAGTGCAATAAATCTATGCTCTAAGATCCATACTAATATGGCTCATCCGTAGTCCTCAGTTTCACCATCTATTCCAGTCGCTCAACTTCCTCGAGAGGAGCCTGAGCGCTCAAAGGCTTCAGCAAGCTCTTCTGCCGCTCAGTCCAGGCGAGCTAAGAACGCCGCACATCGAGCAGATGATGTCGGTTAGTGCCATTGCTTGTATATAGAGCTCTTGAGCTCATAGTTCCTCCAAAGAATTCGCTTTCGAGATCGGCAGTGGCCTGCTCAACGAGGTCCGTAGACTGCAAAGCCTCCTTGGAGAACGTGATAAGGCTATTCAAGATATGAAGGAAGAGAAGGACGACTTGGAAGCTTCTGTAGAGAGCCTTCGTAAAGCTCTCAAGCAGCAGGAACAAAGTGCAGGTAAGTTGGCCGAAGCTTCATGCTTCTTTCATACGTTATCTTACTCAAACATTCATCCAGACAAGTACAAAGAAGAAAATTGGAACCTAGAAGTCACGCTGCAAGATCTTCGTACTCAGCTTTCTAATGCCCAATCCACCAATTCTCGTCTTGACTCCGAACAGAAGCGTCTCACTAAACTCCTTGCTACTTCTCGGGACACTTCTGAGCAGTTCAAGAATGAGACTAGCCAACTACAAGGTGCCCTCGAGGAACTGACCAACAAACACGAAACAGATATTGCCTTGGCCAGGAAACATGCGGCTGGCCTCGCCCGCGACAAAAGTGATCTACAACAGACTATCGATACTCTTAAAACAGAAGTGGCGAGAGCTGGTCGTCGTCTTCCACGTTTCGGCTCTCCCTTGACCCCCAATGGGGCAGAACCGAATGATTTTCTCACTCCCGGTGGTTTCTCCAATCCTGGCGATGAAGTATTCAGCAATGTCGCGTCCACCAACCGCCGGAATAAAATGAGCGAATTAGGCGCCTACGACGATGCTTTCGGGGATGAGTTTGCAGACTCTCCGGAGGGTAGTCCTTTACCTGGCAGTCCCTTCCGATCCGCCAACCATCCTCTCAACGAGATTGAAGTCCTTCAACAACGTCTTGCTCACGCTCAGAGGCAGATTTTGACTCTCAAAGGGACCCTTCAGCGAGAAAAGAAGGAGAAGTTGGATTTAAGGAGGAAGTACGAAGTCCAGGGCCCTGAAGAAGAAGATGACGCGGAAAAGGACATGGACATGGAAGAAGAGGAAGTGGGTGATGATATCGTTGGTCCGAATAGTACTCTCAATCATGTCAGTGGAAAGAGGAGAGGGCTGATGACGTTCAAAGTTGGCGTTGGCCGAGGTATTCGAGGAACTGGACGGGGCAGAGGACGCGGTCGCGGAGGCATTACTCTCACTGAACGCCTCAATTTCGCGGCCCACGATCAATACGACGAGGACCGTTTTTCTCTGGAATGTGACACCGTTCATTTCACCGATGAAGATGCCTTTGACGGTCTCGAGAGAGAAGACGAGGATCAAGTGCCTGACCAAATGGGATTCCAAGCTTCGCCTTCCCCAGCCCCCTCGAACCGCACTAGTGTCGGAAGTATCACGAGTGTGGAAGGCATGGATCCTGCTTTCGCTAATGTTTTGCGCCGTACACCCTCCACAAGCTCGGTAATATCAGTGCAGGCCAATGGAAGTCCATTGCGCACATCGCTCCTTCGTCGGTCCACCCGAGGTAGAGGAACTATAGGAAGACGAACGAGAGGTGGTGCTGCTTGGTATGATGGTAGACCGCCATCGCTAGTCGATCAGCCTGAAGATTTAGCCCGTGCTTTGGGATCGAGCATCGGTGCTTCATCTGTATCCATCAAAGGTGATGACTCTGGTATTGGGATCATGGAAGAACTGGGCGCGGAAATAATAGAGACGGCCGAATTTGGTTGTCAGACTCAACCAGAACCTGTTATTATACCAGTACCCGCGCCTTCACTTCCTCAGAAATTGATGTCTGAGGCTTCTGTGCAGCACGAGCCAGAACCGGAACCTATCGTCATACCAGTATCCGCGCCTTCAGTCCCTCAGAGATTGATGTTTGAGGCTTCTGTGCAGCACGAACCAGAGCCGGAATCAGTTTTAGAACCGTCTCCTCTACCTGCTCCAGATCTTGTTGAAGCCTCTATGCAAACAGCCCCGGAGCCTGTGGTAGACCGCGACGAGGTTGGTGTACAACACTTCCCTCCACTTGTATCCATGAGCACAAGTACGGACCCTCCTCCGACCAAATCTGATGTGGAAGTGGAAGCACGCATGGAGGAAGCGATTCGAGAGCGGAGAGATACTCTCGTTCCTGGTGATGTCTCTATCGGAAGCTCAGTCGGCGATTCAACGATTAAGAATGCACCCAGTAGGGCTTTCCTCTCATCTTCGGCTGTTGGCTTTGGAGACAAAATTGATGATGGCGGAGAAGAATCGGAGACTGGCCCTGATACAGAATTCGACACAGATGATTACGAGGATGCGACGCAAAGTATCATCCCCTCTACTGCGTCTGCGTCCAGAGATGATTTCCATTCCATGATGACGATCACAGATAGTGAAGTCTCGGATTCGGATGATGATGGGGAAAGCATTAAGGCTTCCCGATTACCTGTTCGTCGACCTCACGCACCCAGCTTATTCCGGACTTCATCGTTCTACGAGACTCCTGCAGGTTCCAGTTCTGACGCAGGGGTTATGACTCCGCCGACATTGTACGACTCCAAGAGCGTTGAAGTTGATATGTTGCCCGAGCTGCCAAATATTGCGCCTAAGCCTGAGGTCAAAGAAATGTCGATACAAACAGATAACTGGGTGCCTCCCGTGCAGGCGCCCGTTGGGTTATCTCCTGCTGGATCCTCCGCACCCTCTTCCGGTTCTCCTGCTTTGTATCGTGTTGGTTCCTCGAGCAAACAACAATTTCAATTTATACCACCGGCTCCGCTTCAAGCTCCATATTCAGCACCCGTTTCAGTACCCACTCTTTCCCCATCCGCGAACGTGTTCAGAGAAACACCTACTGGATTCGCCACCATCCTTAGTAACACAAGGTCTTCACACGATCGTCGACAATCAATGGATTCTGTAGTATCTTCAGTCATTGACGATGTTGCAAATATCGGAACACGTTCGAGAATCCCATCTACTCTTCTAGTCGATAAGACTAGACCTCCAATGATGTCACTTCCACCGCCACCCCGAGCTCCGCCTCCTCCTGGAAGTATGCCTCCGCCTGCCTTCATCCCGGAACGAAGAATTCCAACAAACTCTACCGGCTCTTCTGACGCCCCTCCACCAAGGCCTTCTTCTCCTCCTCCTCCAGAGCTTATACAACGAGCCACGACACCAACCTTCGGCTCGGTCCTTTCAGTTCCTGGTGGAAAAGGAAGTAGCTTTGCTCTCAGGCAGCACGGTTCCAGTATGCCTCCATCTCAAGCCGGGCTCCGGCAGCCTCCGTCGACCAGTAGCTTCCGTTCAGCCGCAAACGCCACAGCATATCATCAACATGGTGCTCATGTTATCCCCTCGTTAAGAGGCGAGCGGGTAGGAGTTTCCACTACTTCTCTTGCGTCTGACAGGAGTCTCGCGTCACCAAGATCATCACTGTCATCGGACCACCATTTGTACTTGAATCGCTCCCAGCATGCTTTCCACAATCAGAACGTTAACCCCAATGCCACTATCACTCCCAACAAATTTGCACTTTCTGGAGACCCACTCACTGGTCGTGCTCCGCCCATGGATCCTACTGATCCTGCTGTAATTCATGCTATAACTCAGACAATGATCGGGGAGTTTCTGTATAAATATACCAGGAAGGCGTTAGGCAAAGGATATGGCACTGCTAGACATAAGCGCTTCTTCTGGGTTCATCCGTACACGAAAACGCTGTATTGGAGCTCTGCAGACCCAAATTCCACCAACGTAGCTGAATCAAGTGCAAAGAGCGGTAAGTCTCGTAGATCTCAAATCAGTCATGATCTCTAATACATGTATTATAGCTTATATTGAGGGTGTAAGGCAGGTGCTTGATCCCAATCCCATGCCTCCTGGCCTGTACCAGTATAGTGTCGTGGTTTCCACTCCTCAAAGAGAAATGAAATTCACAGCACCAACAAAGGATCGCCATGAAATATGGTTGAATGTAAGGGATCAAACTGCTCTTTTGGTGGTGTTGTACTAATTATGTGTTCAGTCTCTCAAATACTTGTTGGCGCGACATGGCCCTAGTCAAAGTGCGCCCGGTAATGCAACTGTCGTACCGGACAGTCCTACGTCCGGTGAAGAGTTTTTACCGGAGGATGATCGCCATCTCACTGTGAACTCGAGTCCCCGGAGTCAACGGACTGGGCGAAGTCTTCGAAGCGACACACCGTTCAATACGACGCCTCGAGGAAAGCGAAGTCGTTCACAAATGTCAATGGGAGGTTCTATCGGGAGACGTGCGGGCACACCGGCGGCTGAGTATCTTCGTTGGAACGGACCGGAAAGCCCATATAGTCCTTCCAAGTCGTTCGTCGAAGTTCCCGCTCAGGAAGATGAAGATGATCTAGACTTTGAACTCCACGGAGACTCCTTCTCTGATGATGGTTTTGAAGGTCTGGAAAATGTTCGTGCCTGTTGTGACGGAAGGCACACCGTTGGTCATTCGGGCAAACATCATCACCATCACCATCATCATCATGAATCTGATTCGCAGAATGGAGATCATAACCATACCGGGAGCAGTAACCACGGCCCAATTAGGCCAGTTTCTCCTTCTGCTTGGTCGTTCCGTTCTCGCACCGGAAGCGCAAATTCGCATGAGGGCGGTAGTGCCTCTCTGTTTTCGTGGGGTAGGGGAAGGACTGAAGATGGCAAATCGAAATTTGGGTCACGACGTTCTACTAAGACGGTTCAAAGTTAAGCCCCGTAGTCGGCGGTGGCCATTCACGCTCATTGGTTCTACTATGTGTTCTAATCGCTCTCTTTGTTATTAATTTCGCAGCTGCTGAGTTCCTACTTTCTTTTGTTTTTCACTCGGTTTTTCTAAGTATGTTTCTTTCGCTAATGAACATCACCCTTCTTTATGACGATACCTCTATCAACTCTTTTTTTGCTTTTTTTGTACTTTGGTTGAATCATACTACAATCTACATAATGACTGGGGATGGCCGCAAGCGGCGAAAAGGAACCTTTGCAGCGCCAGTCAAACCTCTTGAACTATTCCCACAGCTATCTTTCCCTTTTCATACAAGCGCCATCCACGACAATTTTCGGTAGCCTCCAGTCATTGCAATGCGTCGATATCCGGGATGAGTACACCTTCGCTTTCCAATTCGTTTGTTTCATCAAACTCTACCAAAAGCTCTCGAGTCTCATTAACCACCTCATGTAAAGCCCGCCGTTTGGTCCACGGTGTCGCTACAGGAATTTCGTCCATTCCAGAAGTCGAGTCAATCGAAGTCTGGGGGAGCGGAAGTAGTTCACTTTGATATCCCATGCAAGTTTGTACGACACGAATGCGAAGATATGTTTTGCGAACCAAAATTAGAGACTTGACCTTAGTCGACTTCACCATGTGCCGCATGGCACTAGTTCCCCCAGGAGACAAGGATCGCCGAAAGGTGTTCGTATTCGACACCAAACCGAGATGGACAATGCGCGGTCTCGGAGCACTTGGGGAAGATTCACGAAGAGGTGAATATGGAGTCGCAGAGGGAGTAGGCAAGTTCTGGTATAATGAGAAATTGCCAGAAAAGGACAAGTCCGGTGTGGCAAGGCTGGTTAAACGCGGGGAAGCTTCGGGAGAATTGCTTGCTGAGATATTGGATGTGCGTCTACGTGATTTTGTAAACACTGAGGAAGGTCTTCGTGCCCTGGAGCTACTTGGTGTGTGCGAATCCTGTTGATATCGGAGTTCCTGGTCCAAAATGCGAACTTTTTCATGTACGAAGGCTCGCAATTGGATGAATAGAGGATTGCGGTAAACGCACAATAGTTCAAGGAACGACCATAAGCAGTAGTCAACTATCCGAGGACTCATGAATCCCCGGCTAACACCAAAATTAGCTGTATTTGGCCTAAGGAAAGGGATGTTGAATTGACCACTACTTCTGGGTGAAGGAGTAGGAGAAGGATTGGGAGAATTTTCATCGGAGCGAAGACTAAATTCAGCGTTCCCGTCTCCGAGAACCTCTCTGAGAAAAACGGCCAACCGCAACCACATATCAGGAAGGCTATGGTTCAAATCTTCCCCAGCACGAATAACAATGACCTTGATTACTTGCAGAGCCACCAACAAAGAAGGAAGGTGTGTCCCGTATCCTATAGTTGAGTTGCGCTTATCCTGCGATTTTGAACGTTCGAGGTTAGGGAAGCCTTTCCCTTGAGTCTTTCTACAGCAGGACATAACGTATAGAAGTAGACGAGACCAAGCACGGGCTTGTAAAGCGCGCTGGACTGGATCACGTTGCGCGCCATCGGAATTCATTTCATTGAGAGTTTTCATGGTTAATGCCAGAGGCAAGATAACCAGTGCAAGGAAATTATGGCTCGCTTTGGATCCCTCAATTTGGCTGAATATGTCTGCTCCTGGAAGAAGAATTGCATTCTTTATTAACGAGATTAACGATCGCCGACCGGGAAGGGACTGCAGTGAATCTTCCGAGGCAGCTGCATCGCATGCTCTCAATCCAGCAGCACATATTTGATTCACAACCAAATTACAGAAGATGGAGTCGTTGAAGTACATTGGGTTCTTTGAAAGCTGACTGACGGTATCGAATACCTCTGTGAAGTCAATAGCATGAGCGTGCTCGTTGAGTATTGGAGCCAGGTCGCGCAGAAAATGAACTATCGTCTTCAATCTTCTGCCACCTTCCATCGAACGCTTAGAAAAAGCGGCAAGGAAAGAAGCTACTGATTCATAGAGTGCAGGAGTCGGGGATTCTCGTAATATGGTTTTCACAAGATCAAACGCAGTACGGACAGTGTCAGGATGCAATTCGCCACCGATCTCCGCAAATGACACCAGCGACCAGAGATAATCCATTCGCATTGAGGCCATATCACTAGGCAATTTCGACAAATCCGCCAAGTGCATTTCTGAAGGGTAACCTTTTTCGAATTGGGCATCATTTTGTCGACTATACTCCGCAGCTCTAGCCTTCGACAGTGTTGGTCGTAATAAAATGGCTCCAAGAGCCACTAAACCGTCTTTCAATACCGTTCGCGCAGAGACAGAGGTCTCGTACAATGAAGGAACAAGGTATCGGAATAGCTTCAAAAATTGCTCAGCACGTGCAATCGATAGATCATGAGCGATGACTGTAAGGAACAAACGGATGAAGTTGCTCATTTCCAAACGTTTGCTCTCGTATTCAACAGGGAGCTCAACTGCAATAGGCGACTTGATTGTTTGTGATTGGGATTGACCTCCACTATTTCGAAGAGAGGCAAAGAACGCCTGTGGTTTCTCTTCCGCAGTGAGTACCATCAAAGCCTCCCGTTCTTCATCTTTATTGGCGTGATGGATGCCAGCTATATCTGGCTCATTGGAAGATGTGTTTCGGCGCAGGGTTGCAAAAAGAGTATAGATACTCCTGACTATCCACGTCCGATCGATATCCGGAAGAACCAGGACATGCGCAATAGCATCCAAGCTCTGGAAGACAAAAGTCTCTTCGTGGTATGCATAGAATCGATTGACAGCATATTCTATGGCACATCGTATACCATGGTGAGCCTCCGACTCTGCGTATACTTTAAACAGAACAGGCATGAATAGAGTATATCCACCTCCTGAAGCAAAAAGCCGCCTAAACCGAGTACTTGCAACTAATAAAGCTACTCTTGATTTGCTTCAGAAAACGAATATCACAAGATACAAAGGAAGATCGTACCGATCAAGGTTTGAGCAACTATACCGACATCATTTCCGTGAGCCAGAAGTATTTGATTCAATGATTCAACGAGAATCGAAAGCTCGGCTCTGTCGTTCAAATGTCGGGACAGACAACGAAAGATTTGCGCCACCAAAAGGATAAAACTACGTGAGAGGGTCAAAGATAGTCCTCGAATCTCGACATCGATGGCCGAACTAGCGGGAACAGATGGTTTCTTTGATGGTACAAGATCTCTGAGCTGTAGAGGGGGTTTTTCCGCTCCAGTCAAGGATGGAAATACAAGTTTGGTCATGCTCTTGCGTACAGCCTGCACTTCAGATGGATTCCGCTTAAGCATCGCAAAGAATAGCATGTTCTGGGATATCCGAATGAGAGTAATCGAGACGATACGAGTCGCACAGTCATCGAAGGGATTATCAAGAACACCCGGACCCCGAGGGAACATTGGACCAGGAGGTGCGGGGGACGAAAACCAGAGGGACCCAGAAGGAATGAGAAACACATCCACCTTATTGCGGCGCAGGTCTCGTACAGACATCTCATAGACTTGAGGGACAAGTTTTGCTATGATGGGTACAGTTTGTGCAAAATATTGAAGTGTATGTGCATTCTCGGTGTGCTTCGCCAAATCTTTCAAAAACCCAGCAAGGGTATTGAGCATGACGTGTGCCATTGATGGCGGGAGTACCCGTCGGGAATGGAGGAATGCCCGTAGCGTTGTGACCGCAATAGGCAAATCCTGACCCTCTCCAGTGAGAAAATCCCAAACAGGTCTCGTAAGAAGACCGGGATCATTACGCATCAAGTCGAGTATCATGGTTCGAGCAGCATGCGCGACTACTGGACTGCGATCGCACGCCATTGCAGCAATACGCGGAAGGATTTGTAAAAGAGAAGGAACGAAAATCGCACGCCTTTTGAATCCAGATAAAGGTCCCCCAGAGGTTGAGTTTCGACGAAGAAGACCGAGTTCTTCAGCTTTTTCTCCTAATATAGGACTTCTAGAAGGCGACGACACGGGGCTCAGATTGGGAGAAGGTGGTACATTTCCGCTGGAATCCAGCTTCTCCACCTGCAATGGCGGAAGATTCGACATCGGGGTTCTGATCCATTCCAATTGCTGATTGACCGGTGAGCCACCGTCTTCCCATCCTATCTCAGCCAACTTCTTCCGTAGCTCCAGAGGAAGTTTATCTTGTACCTCACTAGGGTCCAGTTCAAGAACAAACGTCCCGGAACCTATATCTGTGGTTACAAAAGGTAAAGGTGGTCGAGCGACCTTGAAAGGACGATGTGCTCGATCGGCAATTACATGCTGTGACATGATCTGGAAACGTGAATTAGCCAGAGTGCTCAGTTTCCAGATGGCGGCGAGTCGAGTATCGTCACTGGTACTGAGGAGCATCCTGATCAGTGCTGAAATTTAGGCAGATCATCAAATCTCCCGTACCTTTGAAGATCAACCTCTATGTTAGCTAAAAGATCATGAGGATTCTTCTCTGCGCACTGCATCACCAGAAAACAGATCTAGCCGACCTTACTTGAGCGATTAATAAAGTGTCGAATCAATAGTGACCTACCGAAGACAAAGTTCTAGGATCATTGTCCTCCAGATGTTGTTGCCAAAGAATGGTACCAATGCGTCTATAATCGTCCAAATGGATCAAACTAGACATGGTTACCAGGAGCTTCAGAGCTCTTGCTTCGAAACCTTTAGATATAGCTTCCAATATGGGAGTTCTTTGAGCAAAGATTGCCGCCAACCCAATATTTTTTACATTCTCATCCACGAATGTACCAGAAGTCGGCGTTGGGGAGAGAATAGCAGTGCTTCGACGCTGGATCAAGTAATGAGCTCAAGTATCCACATCGAGGTAATGACTCACGATGTTCGAAGGGCGTCCGCCGGTTTGAGCAAGAGTGTAGAGAGCCTTGACTTGCGTTGTAGCACGCAATGCGAACACATCCGAATCGTCATCTGTATGCTCGTTATAGCTCACAAACCATTCCACAAATCGAGAAAGCCATGGTGCACTACGAGCAGAAATGAAAAGTCAGACGCACTGCCCTTTCTGCCAATGGAACTATACCTCTTGAGTGATCGCGTAAGAAGCCTGATTTCCCTGAACAGCATACAAAATAGAAGCCGTTGCGAAAGAGGAATCAAACTAGTGCGCTCCTATGTGAGAAATGAAAACATCGAAAAGAATATACGCTGTCTCACACACCTTCGTCTCAATCAAAATGCTTAATCTTTGCTCTAATGATATTGCAAATTTAGCCATAGCTATGAATGCAGTATCCGATGCTGAATTCTACCGCACGAAGTAAGCATCAAAGTACTGATCCTCTATGAGTTCTTACTCACGGTGGAATTTTCTCTGATGCGACGCATACTCTGCAATTGAGCTATAAGCTCCACAATCAACACTGACTGTCCCAATCTTGCCGTGCCCCAAGGTTCTACAGCACCGGGAATTCCCTGTGTAGTTCCCGAACCTGGAATTTTCATACCCATGTCACCCATGAGTGCTATAGACATCATCTCTGCATCTTTAATCCAAAAATCCGGCATGAATCGTGCGAGAGCAGTAAGTGTACACAGATGTTTTACAACGACATGCTCTCTAGTGGAAGCAGCACATTGGAATAAGGGTTTGTAAAATATTTGCGGGTACGACTGGGAGAGCGAATCTAAGAGGGAGGATAATGGAAGACAAGGATAGGGCGGAGGTTCATCGACCAATCGCTGAAGAAAGGACATTGTCATTGAGACGGCAAAGGTCGATGAGAGGTCTTACCTCGTTCAGGGCGAATAGAAGAATGACAGTCAGTGGCTTTCGCACATCATCCGGCAATAATCGCATCAAGGGAGGTAGTAGTTTAAGTAAATTGATCCATGGACTCTCCAAGATCTGTTCAAACTCTGTAAGTTCAAACCAGTTATGATTAGCAGGAATACTAACGAGGCTTTCAAAACTCTTCGCAAAACAATCTTTCCACTCAGGTATTTGCCTGTACCATTCGACCATGGTCGAAATGCTCCAATCGACTAGTTCCTTCACTTCTAGAGAGACAAGGCTGAAAGTAATGGAAACAACGTTTCTCTTGGCGTCCTCAGCAGTATGATTGGTGATAGATGTTAGCTCCGGGAATACTCGACTTTGCAACGCTTGTACGACAAGACGCGCATCGTTCCGTAACGATTTCGTATCATGGGTAGTTGATGAGAGTAACGCCAACAACGCACGAGTAAAACTGAGCAAGGCACGAGAATGTATTGCGGTCAGGAGTGGCGTGAAGAATGGTTCCTCTGGCAAAGACCAAAGATTCTAGCGGTAAGATTGAGTATAATACCATGAACATAGTAAGCAAAGACTGCCTCACTTCAACAGAGTTCTTGAGAAGCCATCTCCTCGTCGAATCAGGGGAGAACTCCAAACATCTAGCGAGCGCCTCGATGATGACAGCGTCTCGGATACGTCGCGGAGTATCAGCATCTACGAATAGCGCATTGTACTCTTCCTCAACGTTAAGATCATCTAACTGGTCACAGCTACCTGCGCAAACTTCTGATATAATCTCAGACAGAAGTTTACTATCCTCGGTGTCTGCGCCTTGGGCACTGATCCAAGGTAAAAGCAGAAAAAGGCCGTGAAGGAGGGTCTGAAGAACTTTAGCATTGGATGCGGGGTAATGGCTTTCTTCGGGAACAGTGATTGACCACAGGATGCTCAGAATGCGAGTGCGCAGAGGGGGTGGTGACGAGAGTGCTGCTTGTACACACCACATTGATCTTTCAGCAGCGACAAGCTAATCAAATCTCAATCAATGAAATATGCATGGTAGAACAATAGAGACGAACTTCAGTGGTTGGATTCCAGGTTTTTATGACGATTTGAAAAGCTTCGATACTAAGCCAACAATCCTCTTCTGTCGCTGAGGCGCTATCGGTCGTGAGGAAGGGAACAAGGAGAGTAGAAATCACGAGAGACTCCAGCGGAAGTTGGGGGAGGGGAGATGAACCGTCTGCGAAAGGGCCGGCGTAGTTGATAAGGGTTTGGTAGAGAGGCCTGACCCTACCAGCAGCGATACTCGAAGACACTGAAGATTGCCGCAAATCGCTACGTGACGGGTTGGCTGAGCCCGTTATGCCTCCGACCGTCAAATTCGTACTTGATATAAATGGCAAAGACAACGTCGAGCCTACCGGGAGATGTAGAGGGTCTATCCTTGATTTGACAGAGGGCGGAAGCTCTATGTGATATGCAGCCATACAGGCACGCTGGATATCATGAGCAAACTGCTGTATCTCGTCCACCATTACTTGCTTAGCCTGATCCACGACATTTCGGAACCCCAACCGCTGAGCAAACTTGGACGACTGTTTAGTATGGCCGGTGCGCGATGCTGCTGCCTGGGCGCTGATAGAAGTAAGAGATGCAGAGGAGGACTGTTGTGAGTGACTGGACTTGGAAGGAGGGAGGACGTGCTGACGGAGACTGTTCCAGCGGATGGATGAAGGCGAAGGAGGAGGAAGGCCATCCGGAGTGACGGACCGGGCTGTAGTGACTGGAGGAAGAGGTGGCCGGGGACCTTTGCGCTTGTCCCGCTCACTAAAGGGAGTCGTCGGTCGAGGTGTTACAGAGCGAAGTGATTCAGTGATGTCCGGCAAGGACCAATTTCCGTTGCCTTCCGACTGTTCTGAAGCGATTGTATGCAAGGACCCTTTTGACGCTTTCCTCTCTATATTATATGGTATGTCCGAGGACGAGCGACGCGTAGAAGAAGACTTCACAGAATCAAACGAAAACAATCGACGCGGTGTTCTCCTTTCATTGTTACCACGATTCTCCATTGCACATTGGAGTATAAGATTGAGAAGCTGGTCAAAGCTATGTTTATACAAAAATGATTGCATAAGCACTACACTGAATCTGTGTTAAATTCCCATTGGATCATATATTGTGCCAGACCAGCTACATACTTATACGTATGCGTAAGAAAACAATCAATTCGTGAGTTTCAAGACGAACAACCCTCTGTCCATCGAGTTCACCAATATGAAACCACTTTCGAAGTACGGATAAGAGCTCCAAGCACCAGAAAATTCAGCCACACCTCCAACGTCGTCGTCTTCAGGGAAAACATCGAAGAACGCAACTTCCTCGACTGATGATCCGGTAGGATCTTCTATGATACTACTGACGTCGATAACACGAAGACCTGCTTTGTAGTTGGCTTCGTATGCGAGACCATCCTAGAAGATCAATGATATCAACTTACTCCAAAGCGACTAAACTCGAAGTAAAAAACATACGACAATGTAGAGGTTATGGTCAATTGCTTTGACAGCCGAGTTAAAGTGACCTGTCAGTACTGGATGTTCAAGGTCCTCAATATTCCAGATGTAAGTAACGGTTGTGTTGTCCGATGCCCATCCTAAAAATGTAACGTTTGACTCTTGTCGAATTCGTTGTAAGTAAATAGATAATACCTCGAGAAAAAACCTCATCCAACTCGTCGTCCAATAACAGATATCTCTGGTCAGTTTCGTCGACTACCCAGCCTTGGTGAGAGTACGATACGCCATAATAAGGCGTAGTCGAAATGATGATAGGAGAAAAGGTGTTGGAGATGTCATAGATAGTAAATGTATCCTATGTAGAAAGGCAATCGAGTCAGTGGGTATGAAGAAAAGTGCTAATTCTGACGGGAAAAAACCCACTTCATTGAAGGAATAACATATATCAGTGCCTTCATACTCAACATGTGGACCATGATACGTCAAACACTGCGCGCTACATTTCGGTTTTCAATACCTGTAGACTCTGCAATGCATGAACCATACTCGTGCACATATCCATCTTCGCTGGCACAACCAACGCCTTTAGGGTTCTCGGGATCAGATACGTCGATGAAAATCAATCCAGCGGCGCAGGAGCTTTGCGTGAATCAGTCTAAGTGAGATTGACGACTGACATACGACTCACTCGTGTCTAGGCATAGAGCCAACGGCGGCGATAAGAGGCTTGGCGTTGTGAGATACTATGTTGTGTGATCTACCAATCGGCAACTCATCAAACAGGGCAGTCAGATCCGTGGTGATATTGTATTCCTTGGGTGCGTTTTTGAGACCAGGTACTAATAACTATCGACATTGGTTAGAGTTAACGAAAGAAAGATACACATTGATAGATTAACTTTGCTGAGATTGAACACTTGCACACCGTGTCCTTCGGCTTCACTTCCAATATACGCAATGTTTCCGATAACCTTGATATCTCGCCAGATGCTATCAACACTCTGTGTCGGAAGACGCCCGAGATAATCAACGCTTCCGTCGGGCTGAATCTCCACAAACGCTGTCCCGTCACCCTGTCCTACCATTCCAAATTCTCGTCCACTTTCCATGTCAGTCCAGCCCCACACATCATTCCCAACACGATTTTTGCTGCCCGTAGCCCAATGAGGTACAAACGCATATAAATCAGCGTTATTGCACGCATATGTGTGGTTAGAGGAAAAGGAAGAATATCCGTCCACACAAGGCACGAATTCTGATATGGGATCGAGGGAAAGGGCGTGCCAGGGAGGAATGGGTTCATCATCGCTATTTAAGGATTGAATCGTCGCCTCAAAGCCAGACTTGAGTTTATCGACAGAGCTTTGCATGAGGTTCATCAATGCCGTATGGGCTTCGCCGGAGTCGTACGCCTCCTTATCCATGAACGGAGTATGCATGAAAACGACTTCCTTTGCTGCTAATGCAGAGGAGACCGCGCTAAGCAAACTAGCAATTACGGAGGGAGAGAAGAGCATCGTCGTTTGGTGTGAAGAGGTGGGGTGAGATCAGGAATTGATTGTGGCGATAAGGATTCCCTTGTGCTCCCGGGTACTATATTTGCTTGCCCGTTCAAATTCAGTTATGCCTGATAGATTACGCCGACCCCCCACTAGTGCAGACCTAAGCTCTATACATCATTTGTCGTTAGCTTCAAATCGAATCGACCGTCTCGAAAAGTGTGCGTGGATTATGAGAATGAGATTGTATGGAGTCCCCGAAGAGTCGAATATCTACTATCGGGCGCTAACAATACAATGAACATAGGCGCGCAAATACAGCGCCTCTTATCTCTCAGTCTCTGTTTCTTGCTCTTGACCATTCCCGCTTTTCGACTTCATAGCCCATTCCAGCCCATTCCAGCCAGCTTTCTAGGGCGCGAAATGCCTTACTTAGCGGTGCTCTTTCCTACTATCGTGTTTCGCATTATCAAATCATGTTCAACATTACACGCATGGCTCTGTCCTGGCCACTCTGGATCTGAATATCCATCTTATCGTCATATACGGGTTCACATATCCTGCTGATATACATGTATAGATTACGTAGGAGATAAAACAACTGTTGCGGTGCGTATTCGACAACCTCCTGGTTCTGCATTGGTGAAAATTTACCTTGTACCAGGATAATATGATCGTAGATATGACGCCAAGGCCCCGACACCTACTCATCCTTCCATTGAAGCAATGTGATAGATGATTTATCGTTGACCTGCCTTTGGGCTGCGGATGTCCTTAATTCCGTCCACGATTCCCTCAGAAGGACAAAAACAACTAGTCACACAATATGCTCCTACCCACCTACCTGGGGACGAAGATCAAACTCCGACTGCTGAGTGATGAGTCCGGACTGGTGACCGACCAGATCCACGTTGCGCCTCCAAATCTTTTCTAGTCGTCTATCTTACCAGCCTATGCAGAACAACAAAAATAATTTGATGAATGGTATATTCTATGTGACCTTGTGAGTAAACTGGGACATAACGTAGAACTAATGATTTGATATTTTCAGTCTGACAATATCCCTGATTGGTGTGTGTTATTTATTCCTGCAATCTTATTTACTGAGCCTTGAGTTGTGTTATGATTACTGAATGGCGGGATCTTGACTATTATGCTTGTCATCACTCGCTCCTGGTGCCTTGAGGCTCATACGGAGTCCTATCTAAGAGTTCCTACATTTGTTATGAAACTCGCACATTCGGTATCCAGTCCGAACGTAGTGCTCGTGTATATAGAACAAAATGGGATCCCACTTCACTCTAAAACCTAGGACAAGTCATCGTGAAGACAGCTTAGCACGCACGCCAACCGATTCGGCCCCCAATCATCGACAGATTGTATTCGGCTCGAGGCTATATGGATTTCATCAATGAAACATAATAAGTTGTGAGCCTTCATTATATTTTCATACACTGATATCTACTTGTCAAAGTACAAAACTTCTTCCGACTTCTACGCAGGTGAGTTGTATTCATATCTCAACTTCACTCTTCATTGCAAATGTTTTCGTTCTTCAGGTCCACCTGGGTCCGTACGAGATTCTGCGTATACGAGAATTTCCAGAGACTCTTATCCATATCAGCGGAAAAGCCAGTCAAACAATCAAGCAAACGCAAAAGCAGTTCCGGGAGAACCAAGCGTATAATCAAACGACAGTGAAAGCAAAGTGTTCTTCTGCGTAGCCAAAATTTGAAATATATTCAAGATCACCTCTGGTGGCCACTGACTATGTAGGCCGGTTGCATAAGCAGATCGTCCCTATTTGTTTTTGAAGGAAATCTCGGGCCTCTCCTCACACCGTGTCCGGACCTAAGAATCCCATTTATTACCCCCCAATAACCAAATGCAGATAAATTATATATAAAAATCTGGACAAGCAATCATATTCTAAACAGCGGCTTGGAGCAGAGGTCGATATCGTTCCGCATCCGCACGGAATGCGGTGAGTATCATAAACAATTTACATCTCCAATTTCAACTCTTATAACTGCAGGGGGATCGGACTGAATTGACTTTTATCGCGACGAAATATCGTCTCAGGGATTTGGGCCTGCTCAGATGAGGTAAATAGCTTAGTAGTAAATCACAGGTCCGCCGAAGATCCCTTTTCACCAATTTTGTTAATGCGCATTCAAACATGCTAACTATGCACAGTTCAACCTTCGAGCAACCTACCTGTCAATAAACTGTAAACTCTGGATCGGTTCCCGGTGAGGTTTGTATTTTTTTTCATGCGTTCACGAGATGACTTTCACGAGATGGCTTGGACATGGGCGATTTCGGAGACAGGTACCGCTCTGATTGCACAATCTGTCCAGAGCTCGATGCGAATCAAGAGTTGACATTGTCGGTTTGACGGTATCGGTAGAAGATATTCCCAAATTGGAAACACCTCTTGTCTATTTGTGATCGAATATCAAGTTCCATATCTGGCTGAAGCATTTGCTGTCTGTCGGCGGTTAAACCTTGCCTGGAATTCGAACAAAGTTGTTCACTCTCGGTAATCTGGCCCGTGAGACTAGATCGGTCCTTTTACCTGTCCACTGCTTGTATTGATCCATGCGGAGGGACACCAAAATTTGCGTATCGAAGACAAGTTACTCAACTGTACAGTTATCTCCATACTATTCACAATCAGTGAGTTACAATGCTGGGTAGTATACTGAGACCATTATAAAAGTAGCTTTCACGACATGTTTTTCCAAATCATTTCCTTTTCATTGATTTTGTTTCTGTCCTCCAACACTCCTGCTGCTTCAAATGAGGAACTCAGCCGATTCGACAAACTCACCGTCAGCAGATAGTCGGCGACAGTATGAAGACGTTGCCATCGTCGGAAGTGAGTAATTTTCAATTTTTATCACTGTTATTGCAAGTTTTCCTGCATTTTCGAACCAACATACTTATCCCAACTGATACAGTGTCCTGCCGAACTGCTGGTGGTAACGACTCGCCAGAAAAGTTGTGGCAGTTCTTGTTGGACAAGAAAGATGCCTCAGGAGAGGTCCCCCGATGGCGCTGGGAGCCATGGTTGCGACGAGATGTTCGCAATGTCAAGGAGGTTGAGAAGACAATCTCCACGGGATATTTCATCCAAGATTTGGAGAAGTTTGATGCTTCTTTTTTTGGTATCTCACCTAAGTTAGTGATGAATAGTCGTTATTCTAGTACTGTCGACTGACCTTTACTTAGGGAAGCTGAGCAGATGGATCCTCACCAACGTCTGGGTCTCGAACTAAGCTGGGAAGCCCTGGAAAATGCGGGTATCGACCCTAAGTCTCTAGCGGGCTCGGACACCGCTGTTTTCATGGGTGTTGACTCAGATGACTACTCGCGGCTGCTGCTCGAAGACCTGGCTAACATTGAGGCCTGGATGGGTATAGGCACAGCGGCTCACGGAATCCCTAATAGAATCTCGTACCACTTAGATCTCATGGGACCTAGTACAGCAGTCGATTGCGCCTGTGCATCCTCTCTCACTGCCGTACACATGGGTTGCCGAGCTATCACAAATGGCGAGTCGCGGATCGCCATCGTCGGTGGTGTAAATGTGCTGCTTGCACCAGCCCTCACACGTATGCTGGGTAAGGCCGGAGCGTTGTCCCCCGAGGGTATCTGTCGCTCGTTTGACGATGAAGCTAATGGCTACGCTCGCGGCGAGGGAGGTGCAATTGTGATCCTCAAGAGCGTCGCCAGTGCCATTGCGGATGGGGACAACATTCTCGCTATCGTCAAGGGAAGTGCTATAGCCCAAGATGGAAAAACAAATGGTATCATGGCTCCCAATGCGAAGGCTCAGGAATTGGTTGCTAGACAGGCCTTGGCGCGAGCGGGCGTCGACCCCTTGACAGTTTCTTTCATCGAGGCCCATGCGACATCTACTCCATTGGGTGACCCTACCGAGATCTCTGCAATCCAAGCGGTATACGGTGAAGGAGCGGGCAGGGATGCTCTCAAACCAGCAATGATGGGCTCTATCAAGCCTAATGTCGGCCATTTAGAAGCTGCAGCTGGTATTATTGGGCTCGTGAAAGCTGTCCTTTCTGTTAACAAAGGGCAACTAGCACCGCAGACCCGACTGAACAATCTCAACTCCAGAGTAAACTGGGAAAAGTCTGGCTTGCAGGTTGTACGGGAAGTGACTAATTGGTCGAACGAGAGCGGGCCCAGGAGAGCAGCAGTTTGCTCATACGGCTATGGTGGAACTGTCTCCCACGCTATCATCGAGGAATTCGTTGGCAAAACATTTGAAGCTCTTTTAGATTTCAAGCCTCATACAGCGAGTCCCACACTTCTTGTGATTTCGGCCCAGCAAGAGAAGAGATTGGCTCAACAGGCCAAGTCGTTAGCTGAATGGCTGTCTTCCTCCGGCAAAAGCGAGGACTTGAATGCCGTCGCTAATACTCTCGCTCAACGCCGGGCTCACCACGATTATAGAGCGGCATTCTTTGTCAACAGTCAGAGTGAAGCCATTGAAGCCTTGAATAAATTTGCTGCAGGCAACCAAGACGACGCAGATCCTATAGCATCAGGACGAGTCCTAGGTAATGGAGCAGGCCTAGCGAGACACGCGGTCTGGGTTTTCTCCGGACATGGTGCTCAATGGAAGGATATGGGAAAGGAATTAATCAACAACCTCGTTTTCCGCCGAGTGGTTGATTTGTTGGAGCCTATCTACCAAAACGAAGCTGGATTCTCTCTTGTGCATGCGCTCGAGCACGGTGACTTCGACACATCGGATCGAGTTCAGTCAGTCACATATGCCATACAAATCGGTCTACTCCACGTTCTCAAGGCTACGGGACTTGAACCCCAGGCTATTATCGGCCATTCCGTGGGAGAGATTGCCGCTTCTGTTGCAGCAGGCTGTCTTACCCTTGAAGAGGGAGCACTGGTAGTGATTCGACGAGCCAAGCTGTACGCCAAGGTGCAAGGGCTTGGGGGTATGGCACTTGTTAATCTCCCGTTCGCTCAGGTTACAGAGGAGCTCAATGGTAGAACAGACCTAGTTGCTGCGATTGATTCTTCTCCTTCGACATGCGTAGTGAGTGGAGACGAAGCAGCTGTAGCCAAATATGTTGAAAGTCTCAAGGCTTCCGGAGTGAAGACCTTCCGCGTCAAGACAGATGTTGCTTTCCACAGCCCTATGCTCGATCAGCTGTCTGAACCCCTCAAGGAAGCCTTAACTAAGTCACTTCATCCCGATTCTGCAAAGATTCCTCTCTATTCAACCTCCAGTAGTGACTTGCGGACCAAGGCGGCGAGAGACGCAGATTACTGGGTTCATAATATGGTTAGCCCCGTCCATCTTAAATCGGCTGTTGATGCTGCCGCCGATGATGGCTACCGTATCTTCATTGAGGTGTCCTCACATCCCATTGTCATGCACTCAGTGATTGAGACTTTGGTGGCACGAAACATCGACGAAAACGACTTTGCTACTTTTTCGACCATGAAACGAGATACTTTGGCGAGCAGGACTATCCCCAACGCCGTGGCTCAACTGTACACCAAGGGTGCTCACATTAATTTTGAGGCACTGCTTGGCCCTAAGCAACTGTGGAGCAAGACTGTCCCGGGTACCCCATGGGTACATAAGTCATACTGGAAGCAAGTCGAGTCCGGACCCCTGGGTGAAGGCATTACTCATGATGTCGAGAAACATACTTTGCTAGGACAGCGTGTCCCCGTTGCAGGTTCAGAAACGATTGTTTACACGACTAAGCTCGATGATAAGACTAAACCTTTCCCCGGTACTCACCCACTCGATGGTACTGAGATTATCCCCGCTGCCGTGTACATCAATACGTTCCACTATGCCACTGGTGCTACGGAGCTGTCTAACATCAGCCTTCGAGTACCAGTATCTAGTGCGTACCGATTCTTTCCTGTTGACAATAATTTATTAACGAATATTTTAGTGGGCCCCGAAACTCGCAATGTACAAATAATCGTTCAGGGCGATACCGTCAGTGTTGCCTCCAGCGCGATTTCTGATGCGGACAAACAGAGCTGGGTATCTCACGGCTCTGTGAAATGGAGTAATGTCCACCGAGTTGCGCCACCCAACCAACCTTTCGACGTTGAATCCATCAAGAAGCGCATTGGCACGCGTTTGCCCAACAGCTTCTCCGTGGATTACTTGACCAAAATTGGAGTGGCGGGTATTGCTTTCCCCTGGCAAGTTGTTGAGCACTATGGCAATGAGAAGGAGATGATTGCCAAAGTCGACATGGACCCGGCTGTCGAGAAGCTTCCTTGGGACGAGCGTTCGTGGGCGCCCATGCTTGATGCTGCCACGTCAATTGGATCTACCATTTATTTCAACGATCCCAAGCTGCGCATTGTCTCACAGATCGACACTGTCAGTTTGTATGCAACTGGACCAATTCCTAAAATTGGGTATTTGTTTGTTGAAGAGGCGGCTGATGCAAAAGGACCAGCTTCCCACGTCAGTGTCCTAGATGAACAAGGAGTCATCCTTGCGAAATTTACGTCAATGAGATTTTCAGAGGTTGAGGGTGCGAGTGGCAGTGGTGGCGGTTTGGATAGTCTTGTCCACCACATTTCATGGATTCCTCCGAAGTTCTCGGAAAAGCCGCGCGCACTAGACCAAGTACTGTTGGTCTCAACCGATTCAGAAGTTCTCGATACATATGCCAAACAATTAGAACCTCAGGTGAAAAAGCTCTTCAAGCTGAGTAGCGTCGAGCAACTAGAAAATCCAGATATTCTGTCGGCATTAGGTGAGAAAGATTTTACGACTCCAATGTTAAAACTGACGCTTTTATGGGTTTTAGGCGAGAAAGGAAGCGCAGTATTTTATATCCCCAGCACTGTCGAGACGCTGGAAGAAGTGTCCGCGGCCTCGAAAGATTTCATTTGGAACACAACCAGCATAGCCAAATTACTCCTCGAAAAATCCCTGGCCTCAACCTGCAAGTTCTTTGTGATCACGAACCGCGCGTATGCTGGAGAGACGACCACAGGACTTGCTCACAGTGCTTTATACGGTCTTTGTCGTATCATCGCCGCTGAGCACCCTGATATCTGGGGAGGCTTGATTGATAACGAATCTTCCACTGTGTTCCCACTACTGGCCACCAAGTACGTACAAAACCAGGATATCATTCGCGTCGTCGATGGTATGCCACGATGCGCAATGATGCGACCCCTTCCAAGAGACCAGCGCTATACCCCACAAAACGCCAAAACACTTCTGCCTAAACCCGAGGGAACCTATGTGATAACTGGAGGTTTGGGAGACTTGGGTCTCGAGACCATCAACTTTTTGGTCGAGAAAGGTGCACGCCGTATCGTGACTGTTTCCCGCAGCGGTCTCCCTCCTCGTAGTACCTGGCTGGATCGGTCATCCAACGATCCCAAGTTTGCAGCCATGATCCAGCGTATTCAAGAGTTCGAGACTTTGGGTGCTACCATCTACGCTTTATCATTAGACATATCCGCTCCGGATGCGTCAGACAAGTTGCTGGCCGCGATTGACAGCCTGTCACTCCCCCCAGTCCTTGGTGTCATCCATGCATCTGGAGTTCTCGAGGATAGCCTACTTCTTGAAACAACAAAAGACTCCTTTGGACGAGTTCTCGCACCCAAGATTGACGGATCAATTACATTGCACAAGGCCTTCCCACCAGGAACTGTCGACTTTTTCGTCCTCTACTCCAGTATCGGTCAACTTGTCGGTACTGCAGGTCAAGCCTCATACGGTTCCGGAAACGCCTTCTTGGACGGACTGGCCATGTACCGTCGTGCTCATGGCGACAACGCCGTTGCCTTCCAATGGACTGCTTGGCGCGGTAAGGGCATGGCAACCAGCACCGACTTTTTGACGCTGGAGTTACAGAGTAAGGGAATCACCGATATCTCGAGCGAAGAGGCTTTCCGCGCATGGGAACACGTGGGCAAGTACAATGTTGAGACTGCTGTGATAACGAGGTGTCTTGTTCTCGATGAGGGTGAAGCTGTGTCAGTGCCTATGCTGGATCAAGTCGTGGTACGCCGAAGTAGAGCCACGAATGGTTCTGCTCCGGCTGCCGAAGAAGGAAGCAACACTTCCTCAGATACCCGACCAACAGCGCCTGCGGATCTGGAGAAATGGCTGAATGTCAAGATTCGGGAGTGTATTGGTGCAGTCCTGATGATACCTGATATCGATGACATTGATCCGCTGGTACCTTTGGGTGAGCTGGGTGTCGATAGTGTCATGACGGTGGCATTAAGACAGAAGCTGCAATCCGCGCTAAAGGTCAAGGTCCCGCCGACTTTGACGTGGAATCACCCGACCGTTAATCATCTGGTTCCTTGGTTCATGGCGAAGTTCAAAGAGGAGTCGGGATAGATACTGAAATTTCAAGTTTTCCTGGAGTAGATGTGTCAGTGAATTTTAGATTTCAACGATGTCGGATATACATGTAGATAGATTGGATATAGATACCTTCGAAGTTACAATGTGTGTAGTATTATGTAGATTTTAGACTTGGACAATTGATAGTGCTTGCGTTTCATGGGGAAGAGAAGAGGCAAGAACGGAATCGCAAATGTGTGGGTCGTTGCCGGACAAGAGCGGTCCGGGTTAACTGCGACAACAACAGGCTCTGATTCCCGAAGTTGCCTGAACAGTCCAAAAAATGTGAGATATATACATTCGCAAGAACTAACTTGTAAGTATCTGGTTCTGCCTGGTGCGTATGCAATAATATCTGCGTTGGATTCTCTTGTACATGGGTTTTATGGAACTGTTCGAACTTTGGAACACTCGTACACTTATTCACCAAATTGGCACTGTCGTCCGAAAATAAATGGTTTCTGTGTGGCAGAGCGGCACTACTTATTGGATAAACTCCCAGCTACTGTAAAGGACTCCATAGGATCTTGATTCTCATACCTCCTTGGAAATATTCAAGCACTTAATGTGCCTGGTCCTACTTGAACGCCAACTCTGGGTGGTTTCGATTAGCAAGGCAGGTTCTTTCCCCGTCACTAATACCTGGACATGCACTACACTATACAAACTATGATCCTTCCCTGCTGGTCTCCATCCCACTTCTCATCGATGTCAATTCTACTTCAATCAAACCTGAGCCTCGCCTTGGTTCTAGGCTGTGCACAGCTGCAACCGTTCTACGCTGCCGCTATTCCAGTTCCCAGACGACCAAGGGTCTATTTGTCCTTCAACTGAAATCGGTATCACTATCGCCCCATCTTCGGTGAAGAGCTAGCACTGTGTGTTTATGATGCACGCACGCACTGATCATGAAACCTCCCCCCACTTTCGTCGATCGCAGAGCTCCGCGACCTCTGTCAGCACCACAAATGATCGTAGCAAACGACTGTAATTTCTGCTGATCCTACTGGTATGTGGGGAACATATGGCGCCGATTCTAGTGTGACTTGTGGCTCGTTAAGTCCGTTCATCCAGTACTATATTCGATTGTTCCGTCCAAATCGTCTGTCCATGTACCCAGTCCCGGTCAACCATCGACAGCTCTTACTCCAGACGGAACTCAGTAGATTCGTGCACCCGCTACAGGTGCAAGCTTGCGGAACAGTGTGCTTGCAATCACCGCATGCTGTAGTAGAACTAACGGCGACTCGACCTCACAATCCCCCTGCCGAGTTTAATCCTAATACAACTTTCGCTGCTATCCAGGGCCATCCTCCAGTGATGACACTGCTTCCGTAGACTGTTGCGTCGATTCCATGGAATTTGTAGTAATGATGTGCATCGAACAGTGCAAGTAGAGAGCGGTGAATGTCAAATGGAAATCCATATATATGTTTGATAAAATATACAACACTGCTTCTGTATCCTCCGACCGATTTCACCGTTCAAGCCGAAGAGTACTTTCCTATATCTTGAAAATGGGTATATTATATTCCATGAAACATAAATGTATCACAGGTAATGTATTGACGCTTCCGACCCAGCAGCTCGAGAGATTGAAGAAGAGTTCGAAGCCTGAACAGAAACGCTGGAAGTTACACTGCTCCGCACACTCGAACTGCTTGATAGTGAAGACGCGACGACAGGATAACGTTCATATTTGATTTTCGCCACCGTCTCAGGTGCTTTGGTCTGGAAGCAGGGAGTAGTACGCTTACGCTCGTATACGAGAGCGGAGAGGAGGATATCATCTAGGTAATCGAAACCTTGCGGGTATACTTTGAGCTGGTAAGGCTGATACGAGTGGGATAGAGATGATCGAGGCGATGGACGGAGTCTGGAGTTGGAGCTTGAGGATTGAGGTATGAATTCTGCCAGGAGAGGATGAGGGCGAGGGGAGTTGGAACAGTAACACTTGGTTTGGAATAAGTTTGAGAATGAACTATAGGATGGGAATTTGTATAAGCACATACTTTCTTATTAGAGCGAAGTATGTCCCAGTAGAGATGTCCTTGCCCAGGAGGTAATTGCCAAGTTGCGTGCTATAAGATAATGAGACTCTGTCAGATTTGCTGTTATAGCACTTACATGAGTATAATTATCGTTGTATATATCTTCTAGCCACTTCTCCCGCTCATCTGGACCCCTACCGTGCATGAATACAGTTGGACGCCTCTCAGAGCTGCCCATTCCGCCTATTTGAATGCCCAACTCGAATTCTCCTAGGATTTCTCCATCTGCAGCAGAACTTCGCCGGACAATGGTGATCCACGACATTGGGGTGAAACAATTCTGAGAAACGGAGATATGGTACCTGGGCCGTGTCTCTGGGGAAGCCAGAGGCGGCAGAAGGAGCATAGAATTTGCAGAGAGGGTAGAGAAGGAGTAGGTTATCGAGTATTCAGGCGGGGCATTTTCATCAGATGAGGTTGCAGCTTGTTCTCGTGGGGTATATCTAAAATAGCCGTTGGCTGCAATAAATATGCAGAAGAAAGAATATATACCTTGGTGGCTCAAGACCCCCCGCTACAGCAACAATTGACATTGTTGGGATTTAATAAGAACCATTTGATGAGTTGGATTGAACATTGAGACAAGCACTGCCAGGCTTCGTGTGGCGCACGAGAGCGTCTTTCCTATCCGGGCTTCCATCACGGTCAAAAATGCCGGGCTTTCCTGCAGGCTGTTGAACAAAGCTTGGTGGTACCTCGGATCAGATGATCGTCGTTTTCTCAGTTGCTAATTTACTGAATGACTATCATTGCAACAACAGCCTGCTGTAGTTGACAACCTCGAACATTCCATAGGATCTAAAGGAAACGCATTGAGATGTTTGGACTCATCATCAAACTGTTGATACTTCTACAGCCATCCTCGATGATCAGACGAAGCATTGCCCATCCTTTTCCCTCTTATCTTCACTTTGACAGTGACCTTTTAATCGATCTTTCTTTCTTCAAGGCTTGAGGCTGGTCCGATGAACTTTCCTTTGCTCCTGTGGTACGTACGTATCCACGCTCAACTCGTATTTTATCTTATCTCTTCACAGGATTATTATATTTTTGGCACTTCATGCGCGGGCAAAGATTCACCTTCAGCCGCCGAAGACTCACATTACAGCTGGTTTGAAAACGAGCGTGGTGTGGACGAGAAACGAGTCCGATCCAACAGAATTTGCTGTTGGCTTGAAGAATGGAAAAAATGTGCTAGTGTCAGAACCAGTGCTTATACGTGCAGCCAAGTGGCAGACTAAGGGAGAAGCATCTGTTACTTTCAATGACACCGGGTGAGTGCAATTGTGTTCGGAAGTTCCTTCATTAACAGCACACTGTATATAGGAGTTTTCATCTAGTAGCGTTCGATCACAAGATCAACTCGAATACCACGATCAAATTGCAGTATGCCCATTGCACCGAGTCGAGTTCGAATTCCAAAAACTAACAGAAATTATTACAGAAACAAGGTCACACTGTCCCAGGTCCGTTTGAATGTGAATGCCGCTGAAAATTCCACTACAGCTACGGGGTAAGGTGTGATCATCATTTCCGGAACCGCGTATAATTTACTATCTATAACAGTAATAATACCACTTCCTCCACAATGAATTCATCGTGAGCTTGATAAACTGTCCCCTAACGCCTAACAGCTTACAAAATTCGTAGCTCTTCTCACTCTCAGATCCCCGTCATCGTAGCGGTGTGTCTGGGCACAGTGCTTCTCGCTATCATTGGCCTTCTCCTCGTCTTTTTCGTGCTACGCAGGCGACACCGCAGATCTCTCCCTAGAGCTCTAGACGATCGATACGCATTTTCCCTCCCTACTAACTCTGCTCCGAGTTTATCTCGCTCATCCTCTCGTTCTTGGTTTACCAGAATATTCTGGGACAATCCCACAGCACAGGCCTCTTCCATTAATCTCCAGAATAAAGGAAGCAATTCAGATCAGCCAAGTTGGCCAGATACAATCAATTTCTATCATACCCCTCGTCCTCCCCCCAAAGCGCTCGTCAAGAAGGCATCCCCTTCTCCTCGTCCAGGTGGGGGCACCGATGTGTCTAACGGCACAGAGACATCTCTCAGTAGCATGCACTTTTCTGCAAAGACAGAACGCCAGATGGAGATCCAGGAGCGGATTGAGGAACTCAATGGGAAACTTGCTCTATTGCAACGAAGTATCCGAGTTCCAGAGGGACGGAAAGACTCCAGAACGTTGATCAACATGACGCATAATATGCGTATAGGTAAATGGCGAAACCAGATCGAAAAGCTGCAGGAATTGATGGGTTCAGATTGGGCCCTTGGACGCACTGATGTTATTCCGAAGGGGTTGTATGGACCCCAATCGATTGCTTGTTAAGAAAGTAAATTATTACTTTTTGAACACACCCAGACTATCATTATTACACTCTCTTTCGGACAATTTCGAGCCATCAGCTTGCTGTATATTTTGTGGCACTCCTTACTGCATCATTGTTTATATGCTGATACGGGGTTCGCTATAGAGGCTGATCGGGACGCCTACTTGAGGTGGATACTAACTTGAGGATACTTGGCTATCCATTCAGTTACGTACTCGATTTGAGTGCATTGGACCGCTACCGTTGTTGTAAAGCAACAGGAGGACAGCCTGGTCGACAGACCTGCAATCAGGTAATACCAGAATCAACTTACCGTTGTGTACATATCGCGTCTATACATATACATATGATGTCGCTCGGAACGCAACCCCTACAATAATAGTGTCCTCGCGCATACAAATGGGATCCCTCAAGCAACATCTACCAGACTTTCCAAGAAAGGCAGGACTCTAACCCTCTCGATCTTCCAACTCGCATCAGTACCCTTCCCGCTAGTGGAGCACGTCTCGGCAATGCTTAATTCCGCTAATCTTCTCAGCAAATTCTCATCGCTGCTCAAACCTAGGATGCAGCCCCATTTCTCCCCAATCTGAGCTGAAGAGGGAACTACTTCCGACTCAGTTATTGACATCCAAGGGCGCGCGCCGGCAAATGGAGACTGAGCAGGTCCATCAGGGTGAAGAATTGCCCCAACGGCTGTTGAACGAGAGATTTTAGTGGGGAGAACGAGAAAAGAGTTCGCTCCAGGAATGATGCGAAGGCCGTAGCGTTCACCGAGACTCAAATAGCATAGAACATTAGATTCCCAAATTAAGGGACCAGGTGGAACAGTTACCTATCAAAGATATGATTCTGTGCTTCGGCAGCTTGTCTTCTGGCCCATTGACGGTCTGAAGAGTCCTCACTTGGACCGGTCCAAAATCTCCAGACCACTGAAGCTTCGCGCTCTTCAACGAATGAGCCAGGCGTGCGCTCCGAAAACTACCAGAACACCAAGTCAGTTACTGGATATTGGCGGTATCGCGAAAGCACCCACGTAATTCAGAATTTCGAGGCACGAGCTTTTCCAGGTCATGTTAAAATTTGCTACCATGGTTATCCAGGTTCCTGTACCTCCAGCCACGCTGGGCTCTATCGTCTTAAGGAAGCATCCGTTTTCAGAGCTAAGTTCAATCAATATCCAGAATTGCTATTTGAGAACCCAAAACACTCACACAATACCAATTCTGCCACCGACTTCCTTTGATATACGCTCCAACACTTTGATTGGCAGGCCGCTCAGCAACCAAACTTCATTCTTTTCTTCCTGAGCAACCAGTTTCTTTAATATCGTGGTTGCAGCTTTGAATTCTTCTTCCTTCTGAATCTCTCTCTCTGGGGTCGCGCCAGGAGCCCCAGCCGGAAGGTAATCTCCGATCAATGTTCCTTCCCAGTCGACGAGGATGAGTTTCCTCCCAGGTGTTTGACTATTCCATTTGTCGAGGATTGCCTTTTCGTCTAAAACTCGCACTGCACCTGCACGTTCCATATCTTTGTGGAATATATGTTCACCATTGGCACGCAAGCATCTTGTCAAAAAGTTCACGACGAAGGCTTGTGCTGTCTGGGTGATTACATGGTTATGCAACTCTTCCCAGCGAGTCCGCGCTTCATCTCTCGGCATATTCAGCGCGGTATCAATTGCCTCAGCAGTGCCCCGAGCATCCCATGGATTGATAGCAATGCAAGAACGAAAACCTGAATACGAGTAAGAACCAGTGAACTACGAGCAACAAGTCAATTCAGGAGTTGTGTTTTTAGAAAACGAGTACTCTACCTCGCTCAGGACTAAAACCCCTTTTCTATCAGATTCTGAAGCCCCTTCTGCAACCACTCCTTCATTGATCGGAATTTGATCATCTGCTCTTCCAGTTTGACAGCAAACAAATTCATGTGTTCTGAGAGCCATGCCCTCTCTTAAACTGGTAACCAAGAACACATCTGCCACGCTGAGTAAAGCTAAATACTGGCTGAAATCAACGTCTTGGGTATGCAGCAAGACCACCGGCTGATACGTGAGCGTACTGAACCGGGAATTGATATGAGAAACGGTGGTCATGATAGCGGATGTGATATCGCCTGAATCAGAGTCCGAATTTGAAGCGGAACCCGACGAATGAGAATTCGAGGAATGCGGCTGCGCATTGGGAATCGCTAGTTGGATGAGGACAACTTTGCCAACCCATTCAGGGTGCTTGGTGAGAAAAACATCGAAGGCTTGAATCTTCTGATATACACCCTATGAACGTCGTCAACAGAAAAGCCTCCATGGAAACACCTAGAAGGCACCAACCTGGATCTCATCTAATTTATCCCTTCCGACGACTAACTTCATCCCCTGGTATTTTTCTTTCAACATTGCGATCCAATCAGCAACCTCCGGCTCCATTCTCCACTCATTAAGTCTCGCAACATCGATGCCCATGGGGAACACCCCCACGTCGACCAGCCTTCCCTTTCCAAGTGCATCAAGTCTACCTGCGGTGGGATTCGGCAGCTGTTTTTGACGAATGTAACCGGGTGAATTTGAACGTTCCTCTTCCGGGCTACTTCCGCCGTCCTTTGCACCAGCATTTCGTCCTAAGTCAACCTTGGCTTTTCGCTCAAGATCGAGCGTCGGATCATCTCCGTTTACTTCGTCGTCAACGATGACGATCCCACTTGGAAGTGTTTCGACGCCGAGGACTCGGCCGCATGTTTGGCGGAAATGGCGCGCATAATTTGCAGTTTGGAAGCCGACCTGAGTGAGACGGGATCAGTATCCAATTTACAGATAAGTCAATCAGAGAGCACCTACTAAATCGGCGCCCAGTATTCCTTTCAATAAATGTTCCCGAACGGACAGACAGCGGAATATCTCTGAGGATGGAAAGGCAACGTGAAGGAAGAACCCTAAATACGGAATTGATCAGCATGCAAATTACTTGGGTAGAGATAGTCGTTACACTAAAGATACTGACCTATTGGCGCAGTGTTGGGAATCAGGCCAGAGCTTCTTAGCATGAGGGGCACGAGCATAAGGTGGTAATCGTTTACCCATACTTGAAACAATTCTTTAGATGTAGATGAATCATTGTAACGAAACTAGAACACACCGACGTCACCCTCCTTCCACACTTCTCCTATACGTTGAGCGAATGCCCAATTCGCATTGACATACTGTTTGTACGATGCAGATTCGTAGAATAATCGTGTTTTCGGTGCATCTGGAACGGCATAGTGAAGAGCTGGCCACAGGACCTACAACCAATTGCATGTGTGAATAATGAAAACGAAATCGAGAAGACGCGAGGGATCAGATAAAGAATGGACCTCTCACTTGATGACAAAATTCATCATAACATCCCTCAAAAACACTATCCTCCAACCAGACTGGTACCTCCACTCCGCCCTCCTGGCGGGGCAGAGCTTCTTCTACTCTTTCCTTAAGCTTAAGGTTCCAATCATCTGTCTTTGTCCCAAGACATCCAATCCATAGCCGGCTAAATTCATTGCTCTGGCCGTATGCGGCAGAAACAGACGTCGAGGACATACTCCGGGCGTGCCCAGGCACATGACTTTTAGCAGAAAAAGACGTTTTTGTGGGAGGCGCAGAGGCTGCTTGAGGTGTAAAGCCATGCATCATAGCAGCCGAAACAGAATCTATTGCGTTTTTCAGGCCTCCGTTGACATGTGGGTTTGGGGTAATATGAAATTCCTCTTCCCCTTCCTCAATCTCTTCATCTAGGCGTGTACTGATAGATTCCAGTGAATCGAACGACGCCACAGAACTCGCAGAGGCCAAAGATGCGATAGACGCTGAGGGTGTATGCTTCGCAGTGCGAGATGAAGATCGTTTGGGTGAGACGATGTTTCTATTACGCTGACGAGAAAGGTTGCGTTTCAGAGCAGCTGCGTGAGCTACGGTCGAAGAACGAGAGGCGGGAGAAGAAAATGAAAACGATGACGGTTCATTAATTCCATCTGGCGTAGCCGTGTGTAACAATGGTGACGCATTATTTCCAGTACCAGGAAGTGTCAGCTGAAATTTTCTGTTGGATTTCCCTTCGGTCACTTTCGCTCCTGTTAGGTTGCCTCCTGGTGTCAAGAACGGATGGATGGCCTCATGGGTAGGCGACCCAGGAGCAGCTACTCGCCCGAGTAATGCGTGGCTAGTCTGTCTGCTCGTTCCTGGACGCTCTCTTCCTGCAGCAGCTCGGTCTCTGAGATCCTCGATGATACTGAGAGGTTGACCTGCAATAAAACCTGCCGCTGATTCTGTCATGGATCCCGAGGAGGCGAGAATGGTTGATGCTTTTTCATTCTGTAATGTCCGTGCAATTTCAGGAGCGGAGACATCTTCCGATGGTGTATTGGAGTCAATCGGTGTCGTGGCTCCATCGTCCTCGGAAGGGTAGTCAATAGATAATACACGCTCATCTGCTGGATCTGGCCCAAGTACAGCGGTGTGAGGTAGAAACAGTGAAGCAACGAGGATACGGTGGTTGCGAAATGAGGAAGATGAAGCCATATTCAATCCTACGTGTTGTGTGTTATGAAGGTTTGGCGTAGGATCCAAAAGTTTATCTGCTGCGAAACCCTTCAGATTATAACAAGATCGTACGAAAAAAGTTCCGCACGAAGTTTTGGCCGACTTGCAAATTAATCAGTATCTTTGTCGAAAGACAACCAATATAGTGCGTGAAAAATAACTAACGGATGATCTCGGTGAAATCGCGAGGCGTCATTATGGTTCGGACTGGCTTGGAATCGTCAGTAGTGATACAAGCCATCGGAAAACATAGGAACCGCGCGAATATTGCCACCGCCGAAACGGACAAGATAAGATAAGATAACTCAAAGCCAGATTGTGGCTTGTCAGCTTATGTCTTCCACTCATCCTTTGTAATGACGACCAGGCAACACAAGAAGCAAAAGACCTCAGATTCTGAATCTGATGTGAAGACCCCAACAGTCCCTAGAACATGCTATATCGCGAAACTACCTCTCGAATTACTTGCCGAAATCCTTCTTTACACCAAATCTCTCAAAGACATTCTTGCTCTCACTAGATGCAGCAAGTTCTTCTGCTACACCCTTCTCCATGAGACAAATCAATACATATGGCGATATGCGAGGCAGAATTGCCTCCGAGGAGGACTTCCGGAACCCTGTTCACGCTTTACAGAATCTTCATTTGCAGCCTTCGTATTTGACGCTGGCCCGTGCGAGGTTCGTAATAAAAGTCACTCATTTTCAGCGCAAAATTAATGGTTTTGATATCTGTACAGATATGCGGTAAACAGGTCAACTTCTACAGCTCATTTGGTCTTCGAGTGCGACTATGTGCCAACGTCAGCCCATTTCATCGCAATGACAGCGATTACATCTAACTGGCTACTCTGAATTAGGACGAGTGTAGTACAGCTCTTCACAGGTGAGCCGGCTTTCTCAGAAAAGAAAGCATTTCATCTCATATACAGTAATCAGTAGCAAACTTCATATAAACCACTCCCCCAAAGATGCATATAAGGTTTTCGAAACCACTTTACCAGTCGGCGAGAGATCGGATTGTTTTGGTACGCATATTCTGAACAATCTGCTTTTTTCTCTTCTAAGGTCGGATCGTTAAAGGAAACTCCGGAGATGTCAAACAATGTCGGTGTTCTCTTCCTCGGTTCCTTCGCGTACATCATACGCTTACGGTTCAACTCAGGGCCTAACACCAGGGCGGTCTTTCTGTATTCAGATTGGAGTCGCGCGCTTCAGGAATACCTCGATGTGTCTCAGAAGCCTGATACACTTGAAGAATATATAGATGCAAGTCATTTAAGCTATGTATACCAACTACTTACTGATATCTTATCACTGTCAGCTTTGCTCAAGGAAGAGTGCCCAGACAAAGAAGTACATGGAGGTCAGTTATTTGAATATTGAGACATTCTTCCACTAAAGCTAAACCCTTGAGCAGATGTGTGTTGCTTTGCATACCTGGCGGAAGCAATATGTGGAGGCTCAAAACATGATGAAAGATGTTAATACAAAGTTGTGAGTTCTCGCTAGGAATATCTTCCACTCACGCCTCTGAAACTCTCTCAGCTCAAAAGTACTGGCCGTCAGAGAAGGACTGAATTTTTGGGACTTGATGAACACGCCGACGTTCAGTTTTTCAATGAAGCAGAAAAATGCCTCTTTGGAAGAAATTCAATATTCAGGTGAGCTCTTCTCTCCAAAGTACGACAAGTAGATCTCAGCATCCATCAGATTATAAGATGTGGGAAGCCGCCATTGTCGTTGAGCTCGTTAAAGTCGTAGAAAGCAGGTCTCGCCGTGCGCATGAAGCTGGTTATTCTACCTGTCGTCATGCTGTTGAAACGCATTACAATAGACTACGCGCACTCAAACGAGAGACTCCTTTGCCCTCCCTTCCTTCCTTCCGGGAACTCCCAACTATTCGTCAAATTCAACAGTCCGTCGGTCAGTCTGAAAAGGAAGTTGACACCAGCCTTCAATCCCAACCTATTCAAAGCCTTGTTCAATCGGAATTAGCAAAATTTCACTTGGAGGCAAAAAATGATCTTGCTGCAATTTTAGGTTTTCGAGATTGGAAGTCTCCGAGCAGCAAGAAGCTGCACCCTGCAGATAGGCTGACGGCGAGATTTCAGTGTCGAACATGTCACAGGGTAGAGGCTAAGTATAAAGACTTTGGATCGCTAGACTACGCCGGAACTATTATGCATTCATGTTCTGTGACTCTTGACAAGTCAATCCCTCAAAGGCCCTTCAAGGCTGCGAGGTTTGAAAAGGACAGAAAGGTAAGGCATATCCAAATCCATCGTATCCATATTGATCTGGTTCATAGGCTATAGCCGCGATATCTTCGCTTTTAGAAGCATGCGACATTTCTGAAGACGAAAAAGGCTCGCATGAACTAATGTCCGCGATCGGACCCAGGGTCTTATGCCTGAGTTGCGATGCGCAGATTATATTGGAACCTTTGGACGTGGTGGGTTTTGCTGTTGTATTTCTTTTCTTCCCATATCGACCTATCCCCACTCATGTTTCTCAGATCGGCCACTCGCATCGTCACGAATCCATGTCGCTCGCGATTCTACCCCAAGATGAAGCCAGCAAGATCATTGGTGACCATGCCCTCTCTCATGGACTCGCTGTGAAATTGACGAACAAAGGCAAAATTTCCCTTGAGATGCGGAAGTTGAAAGTGTATATGTGTCGCCATTGCATGCAATTGAAGCCCAAAATAATGTCAATTCCAACAACTGGAGTGGCAGCAGAGACTACTTCTGGAAATACTGCATCAACATCCACTGCTGCCGCGATTACCAAGACCAATATCTCTATCAACACTGCTGATTCTGCCCCTGCCACAGACACAAATCTGAAAGCTGTCGCCGATACCGCCATTCGCAGAGTACTTTCTCCGGCCGCAAAACCACGTCGGAAACCTGCAGCCTATATCTTTGACGGTTTAAGGTCCCATCTTAAGGAACTGTAAGTGCATGGTTGTCTCCAGTCATCACAACGAGTAGCTTAACTGCCGCGGTCATAGTCATAAAATTGATTCGGTCCGAGACGAGGATTTCATTTGTACAACAGAACTTCAATGGCCGAAGAAGTAATGATCACAGGCACAAAGACGTTCGAATTGTATCCTAATCCGCGAATAATACGTGTATACTTACATGGTGTACCTTCGTACAAGTTCAGCGAGGAAAGAGTGTTGTCGAGATGAGTCATTTACAGCTCATCAGGAAGGTTTATCGTAATCGAAGATGCAAAAACTCTTTCAGCATCAGTAGTCGAAGAGGAAGAGGGTTCAGGCAACGATTCGGTCGATATTATTGAAAGCGCTGGTGTCAAGTCGACCGTAGCAGACGCAGACTCGGGGGTAGGTAGTAAGATCGATGTCATAGATGGCGCAGCTGCAGCTGCAGTAGCTAGTATGCTGGAGGTATAAGCGGTTTCTGAAAGAGATGCGCTTGCTCCAGAGGCAACAGAGCTGCTGACGTTTGATATAAAAACAGGAGATTTTCCAGAAGGTAAAAACCGAGTCCACCAAAAGGCCAGTCGCACACTACGATCGAGGACTCTTTCTTTGAGGACGATACTGACACTCAGGAAAAACAAGATAAGGCCAAAGAAAATGAGGAGGCGGTCCATTCGATCGGACTTCTGCAAAGCCGTTATGAGTTGCTTGGATGCGTCCATTGTATTGGAAAGGACATCATGTGCGGATGAGGTGGCGCGCAGAGTAGACATCGATGAATCTACGTTATAGGGGAATTTAGCATTTAAAAAAGTCTTGTTTGCGAGCCAACATACCTAACATCTGGGTGGTCAGCACCGAACGTTCCAGTTCACCTTGCATGAGGCTCAGAGTGCGCTGGAGAGCCTCTGTAACGTCGTTATTCGCTGTCATCACTGCATCTTCACTACAGAATGTTGAGCAAGTGCATTGAAAAATCATTCCACGAGATACGAACGTGACTTTCTCATTCACATCTCTACTGTCTTTTACGACTGTTGAAGCCAGCAGTTCGTTTCTATTCGAGACGTTTGACGAATCGATTGTGTGCTTTGAGAATAGCGAAGCGGCACGATAGTCCTTCCGTAACCTGTTTCAGAGTTTCAGAAGAAGTATGAATGGCCTTGCTAGAACATACTTGGAGAGTGTTTGATTAAACTCGTCTGCGAGAACCCTCAACTCTCTACGACTTTTTGATCCTTTCTGGTCATCTACCATGGCATCTAGAGTCTTATGAGAATTTAATACTTGATGCAAAACGAAATTCTTGTCAACTTCACCTCAATTTGACGAGCAAAGACGTCAATGTCTTCACGCAGTTCGACGGAGAGTTTATGTTGAAGCGATAGAGGGCCAAGACATGTCTTCAGGCGGGGGATTTGGACTTCCGAAATATCGAGTTCTCTTCTACGAATGGAGGAGACGACTTGTGCTGCTTCAGGAGTGAAAATTGGGGATAGTGGAGGCATCCGTTATACCGTTGAACCAAACAAAAACAAACAAGTCCTATGTAGTCTTGCCGCTGTTCCTTACTGTCCACATCGAATCAGGCGCCCTCGTCAATGGACCGCGCCAGTTTTGCCTTTTCTCCTCTCTCCTTCATACACATCTTCCGTTCCTAGTTCAACTCACTGCGCTAAGACCGTTGGCGAATGAGGATATGGATTATATAATACTGTTCCGCTTAATATTAAAATGAAGTACGTAGCTTGGTCGTTGTCATTTCATTTGGATCCTCGTTGCGGCGGCGTGCGCTCCCTTTTCCATTCGAGAACAGAAGCAATAGTGCCGCCATTGATCTTCCGGACGGATGGTGGCTCTTTCCCATATGTGATATTTATCTCGTTGCCAGTGAGCATACAGAAATTCTACTTTCCTGCTGCTTCAAATATTTTGTTAAGCTGACCGCCTTTTTCAAACTACAATACGCGATTTCACCTAGGTTGACATGACATTCTTTGCAGCTCCTTCAACATGTCCATAATCTTCATCTCTTTGTCAGAAAATTTTTGCAGACTTGCAGTCATATCTGACCGACAGCATACATATCAATCAAGCCTTGATGCATGCAGCTAGATACAGCTTCTTGACGATAATTATGCACTTACATACCAGCCCTTGCCATTCGCTTGTGGACAACACCCGATCTCTTCGTGATATCTGCTTTTTACTATTCAGGAAAGGCCTCGAAGTTGCTCAAATACCGGCCAATTTGTACGGTATCTCGGTCCTTTCTATTTGTTCTGCTTCTGAGTGACTCAAGGTAACATTACACATGTTCCGAGGTGCTCAGAATTCGTACATAAAAGGCCCTTTCGAAGATTTAGAGTCCAAAGACCCACATCAGCCCACATCCCCCTTGATCACGGTCGTCTGAGCTCTCATGATTGAATGGTCTTCTCAGGCTGAGGTGCAGCTAGATGCCGAGGTACTTCTCAAGTTCACCCACGCGCTTATGGGTATCTATGTGTCAGTTTTCTAATCCTGGTTATGCATGTTCATGGTTACCAAACGCCAGCTATAGATGGGAGTGGTTCCTGAGTGTCGACTTTGATTGGGAATTTATCACAGGGAAGAGGCCATTTCGATGGCCCATCGTCAGTACAAGCTGGAGTTTGTTTGATGTAATCTCTTCCTGAACACGAAATATCAGATGTTCTATTTTGCCAATCGATATATTCTGTTTTTCGCACTCATCGGGATGTAAGTGTTCGCCTATCTGTTCGTTAACACCAGGCCCTAGATCCATTACTCACGGAACTTTTCTCTGCACTCTTCCCGTCAGATTGATTTCATTCGACACCACAACGTAAGTTCTCCTGTTCGTTCATTGGCACCCTAATGGGAATCACAACTATTGCCAAAGCAAAGTCAACTGTCAAGCAATCTATATTTTCAATCAGCTTACTGGAAATGCCTCTGTCGGTCTTGCAAGTATCAATCTCGGCTTGCGCACGTGAGTGTCTTTAATGAAGCCAAATGGCGTGGGACTAAACGGCCAACCAGTTTGGCCGTTTATGGGAACTCCAAAACACTCGCCATCATCTTAATCATTGCCATTCTCGGTCATTGGTCGCTGATATTGCAAGGTGTGTTTAAAGAGCAGTGTGCTTAGGACAGGACCTATCGACCTGCTTAATATTACATAGCTGGAGTCCTTCTCAAGGCAGCTTGGAGCCCGGAGGCCAATCAGTGTATCATAATTTCCACCAACAATACCATCCTCGCCGCGACCTTTATCTACAGCATGGTTTTTGATTTGCTTGTTTTCCTCCTGAATGCCTACAAACTTGGATTGCGCAAGGGAAGTACAAGCTCCATGGGAGAAAGTCGTCTCGGGAGACTGTTGTTCGGCGATGGCTTAGTATACTTCTTCGTTGCGTTCGTGCTTGTTTTTTCTGCCTTAAATGTTTCTGATTTGTACTGATGAAAGATAAATTTTATTCCCTTCTAGTTTTCTATCGAATCTGCTTGCAACCGTATTTATGCTCCTCAATCTAAACTCTATCATGACCGTCATATTCAACATCCCAGCCGCGATTTCCAGCACGGTTTGTTACTTTCCTGTCCCCTTGCCACTCGGGTTAGTGACATTTCATGTTTAATACAGATAGTTGCGTGTCGGGTGGTTCGTAGGTTATCAACATTCACGAACGAAGGTGCAGAAATGTTGTGAGTTGGTTGTAATCTACTTCATACTCATGAATTCTCACTTGAGTTGCGATCTTTCAGTAATCCTGGAGCTCAACTTGAATTATGTAGAGGAAGTAGAATGAGACCACAGATCCTCAAAGTCACATCAACAGGCAACCACCATATCAGATCTGGCGTACATGTCCAGATTGCCCAGGAGACGTATACTCATACTGAAGCTATCATTGAACAGGAGCCTCCTTCTAGCAATACCGATATCGATCTAAATTTGCACTACGATGGAAAGGGGTTCGAGGGTGAACTTGACTCTCATGACGTAGAAGCTAAGGCCGTACCACTATAAAATGCTCTAACACCCCACCCGTTCACTCCTTTATATTCTTAGTACACAGCATGATTCCGAAATACCTATAGGCATCTAATAATCATGTATTCCCACCGGTACCGCAATAAACTAGATTCTTGAAGGACGTGCAAAGGTAGACCATGATCACAAAATGGATGTCAGAACAGCTGCAACTGATCACAGCAATCGACATAGTAATGCGAGTTGAATGCATTGATGAACTCCACTTCGATAAGTGTTCGACGGTACCGAAGAGTTCGCATTGAACAACAAGAACAACAAAAACCTTGGTTCATTGAAATGCTTATACGACACCAGAGCCACAACTGATGAATCTTGGTCAATGCTCACAAAAAGTTTGTGCAGGTGTAAATATTAGTCTTTACGGCGCAAGGATTCCTCCTCGAAATTGAGAAAGTCCGTATCAAAAATAGGAAGTAAAACAAGCTTGCCACTGGATGAAATTTATCTTTTGTAGTATGTCATCTTAAAGTTGTAAAATTTCATGACGATAAGGTCGAGGCTAGCAGGGAACAGGGTGTTGGGGTGTTGTTAGAGGCAAGTTCCATGTAATTATATTCTCCGCCCTCATCATTTCCCCCCAAACCAAAGTAACCGGTCTCTAAAACAGTAGAGTTGCGACATGGTAGAGTCAGTGTCAGGGAGTTACTATTTTCCCCCATGGCAGCAAAAGGGGAATGTTACCTTTTTTCTTGTTGTAATATCTTGACTAGCGATACATGGTCTTATCCTTGTTAAGCTTACGAGCTTACACATTCAGTGACGTCTTCGGAGGCAGCTCATTTTTCTCCATGAAGATGTCAAGCATTTCTTGTCGTTCGAACCCAGCTACTGCTGAAGTGTCCTGAGAAGTTCTGAGAAAAGCATGCGGGTGTTTTTCCCTTAACCATTCCTAACAGAAGTCTGGTCTTACCAGTGAGCAACGAGGACTTCGTTCTTCAGTATATTCCATTGATGGGGTCTACATGAGCTTATTGTCTCTCACTCGGCATCTTTAGGGTAGAAAACGAAACTTCACGTGCTATCGAATGTTGCATGCAGATGTATTGATGCTTCCTAGCTTCGCGCCATAGTGGTTGTGATATCAATTTGAACCTACAGCGTAAAAATTCAAATAATTTTTTGCTTGTGGAAGTGAATGCGTTGTGTAGTGCACCTTATTGAAATTCAGAATCAAGTTGTGGTGTCTTGATAGAAGCAAGCCCCATAAATTAAAATAATGCGACAGCGAGTGAGAATAGATTGTCCCGAAGAGGAAGGTAGGGTCGCGAGCCTTGGAGACCGTGTTCATCGTTGGTTGAGTCCCGAGAAATCGGAGTTCCTGTGTTTCTTTGAAGATTCGAAGAGAAGTGCTTGTTGGTTCATCTTGCCAATGGCCAACTTTTAGGTCTAGAGAGTGTTCCGGAACTTTCACAATGCGTCGTCAATTGTACATAGCAGTCAATAGTATGAAGTTAGTTTTCATTCAATATTCTTGACCGTGTGAGATTTCCTGGGCCTTCAGCTTCAGTCAGCATCAAAACCTCTGCGTTGTGCTTCTG